>PVJH01005289.1:0-45762 GCA_004026705.1 Nesogale talazaci | reverse complement strand
AGTAGTTTATTTGAGGGCATTAGGAGAATAGGTAGACAGATCAGGAGGTAGATGGATGTAGCAGAAGAAAACAAAGCTGAGAAGAAGAAAGTTGTGGTTTTAAAAAGAACTGCCAAGAAAAGTCTCACCAAGATCTTTTGAAAAAAAGCCTCCAAAGTGAGAGAATATGGTTACCTCGATGTCTAGGGGAAAAGAACTCCACACAGAACCCAGAGTAAGTGTGAATGCCCTGAACAGAGGCCATCAGAGTAGCGTGAGAAAGGAGTTAAGACTGGACAATACTGACAGAGGTAAACACAGAAAGGCACAGGAAGAAGGCCTCATCGGTGACAAGTTACAATTTTCTGTTTTACTCTGCAACAAATGGAGCAAAACACCTTCTTCGTCTTACTTGTGTTTCTGCTTTTTGCTCAGCAGGAGCTGAGCCACAGAAGCACAGGTCTCCGCTTCTTTGACAGCATCCCTGAGTTTTCGAAAGAGCTCATTCTCTGGATATTTCCTATCCTCAGCATCTTCCAACATCACTCTCAACTCAATCAAATCTGTAAAAATAAATGAAAAGCCATACACCATAATCGCAGATATAAAAAGTCATTCCAAAATTTTAACCCACCTCTCTAAAGTGAATCATCAATCTATCCATAGAAACATACTGCAGCTGTGAAAAGCTCTCTAAGCCAATCAAAGTTTATGACCAGGTGCTCATTTGTAGGCCATAGAGATGGTTTCTCTCAGGTAAGGGGAATTTCTCTTTCCACAAAAGACTTGTGGGTTGACCACTGGTAACAATGGCTTCTCAGAAAAGACATCTATCTACTGCATGCTAGCTACCAGTCCCACTTCATAAACCTTTTGTTTAAAATAAGAAGACTAAATTCACACGCAAGCCAACCATAACCTCAAACTCAAATGAGGCCTAGGAACTCTCCTTAGAGTGAAGAAAAAGTATACTTTAAAAAGGGGTTGTTTTTTTTTAAGGTTTTTTTTAAAGGGACAATAGTTTCAAAACATGTACACAAAAGGAGAAAACTTAACCTTTCTTGTGATTGAAGCTAGCAGATAGTGCTTCTGTCACACGACTGACCCAAGTGTCATAGGACTGTGCCCTGACTTTCACACCATAGAGGAGAGAAGGGAGGTCTTCTAATGGATAGCGGTATCTAGGGGGGAAAAAAACGCAAAAATCAAAACTTTAAGAACCACCAACAGCATAAAAATAAATTAAATTTCAATACAGATAGCTTAAGAAAAATATAAGGTCAGGGAATGGACTCTTGGTTGACACAGAAAGAAAAGCAATGAACCCCAGTAAATTTTGACGTTAAGACAAGGAACATGCGAAATTAGGTAATACCCTAATTTTAGAATCAATGTCAGAAAGTTGTTCCTAGAGCAGAGAGGCAGACAGATAAAGGTTACTAGGCAAGGGAATAACTAAGAAAAAGAGTAAGATTTGTTTTTTAAAAATCCTTGTGGGTACCTCAGACATTTCTTCTGCATGGGACAGGGGCACAGGTCAGCTGGATGGTACAGACACACAAGTCGCTCAGGATTACAGGAACATGTGAGGGCCGAGAGAAAACATGTGGTTCTGCATGCTAAGCACTGTCTCTCGTCATCAGGAACAAGCTCAAATACTTCTTCTTCGGACATCACAACTCCCTAAAAGATAATACATGCCATTAGATCAGTCTTTCAAGCACCAAAAAACTTAAGCTACTAAAATGTTTCTCCAAGAGCCAATCCCTATTTAAGGCAGGGACAGGTATGGTACAAGGAAACAGTCAAAATATGCTTTGGTACCTAAGGATGCTCATTTGAATAATAATACAAAGATGTGAAATAAGATAAAATGACCACTACAAAAGTTGAAACAATGGTTGAGAGGAGGGAAGTATAACAGGGTGATTGACAAAATTCTGTCTCTTAACCTGGTTAGTGATAAGAATATTTATCATGTGAGCTACATGTCTGTTTTATGCTATATCTTTTAATAAAATAATTACAGGGAAAAAATACTACCCCCAGGAACAATGCACCCTCTAACAGAATTATTGCTCTATTACCTAGAAATAACAGTGGTATATACAAATACAATTAAGGGCAAAGTAGTTTAAAATTACTTAAAACAATCCAAATCAAAATACAATGTACTTCACCAACACATCAAAAAGGAAGTCAAATCATAGTTCATGCTCAAGAAAGCAAGAGCATTTAAAGTGCAATCTACAAAGCCTTCCATTTTTAATGTAGAGCAACTCCCCTTATCATTTGTGCTTATTTGAGCAAGGGACTTGTAAAACCAATTCTGCTATGAGAGCAAGCGCTTCCCATTTCAACAAGGTGGGAACCTGATAACTGATTCACTGGCAGACACAAGGCAATTCTTTCCTCAGATGTTTTGTTTTTAACAACAGTTTAAACTAGATGTCTGCTAGCTGTATTCTAATAGCGTCCTCCCACCCTTCCTCCCACCCCAATAGTATTAGTATTCTCTTTAAAAACTATTTTTATGGAAACATGGTGTCAAAATACATTGTAAGAGGATTCTTAGGGGGCTGAGCCCCGGTGGCGTAGTGGTTGTGCGCGGGACTGCGGCCCACTGGGATGGAGGTTCAATTCCAGCTCCACGGAGCAAAGGCTGGGCCTCCTACTCCCACCACCTGAGGGCAGTGATGCCCCCCCCAAAAAAACAAACAAGAGGATTCTTCGGTCACAAGAATTTATGTAGCTTCAGAACAGCTGGCACAGCGGGGGACACGTATGTAGCAACTAACAAGTCCTACCTGCATCAAGACAATTTACATTTTATTTGAACATCATTTCCCAAATTATGCTCCAATAGTCACGAGTTCCATGAGATTTTTTTTAAATCCTGTGTATTACATCCCTCTTACCTTAGAGATGAACAATGCACAGTCGTATATTAAAGGATCACACAATGTCTGTAATAACGATTCTTTATCTCTTCTTAACATAGCCATTTCTCAAATTTCCTTAACCACACAATTTTTCCTTTTAGTATCTTTTAATATATTTAAAATCCTGGCAGTACTGATGAGTAAGTGTTGAACTTCTAACTGAAAAACTGCTGGCTCGAACTCACTGACTGCTCTGCTCTGGGAGACAGGTGAGGCCATCTGCTCCCATAACGAAGAAGCCTGATGGAAGAGCAACTCGAGGGCAGTGGGTTTAAGCTTGAAAGTGTTCTTAAAGCTTATGTTCACAGGAGTACGTTCTGACAAAGTCTGACTTATCTGGAGGTGATTAAGACAAGGCCATCTGAGTAATCCACGTGAGAAAATTAGGAAATGGAATAGGATGGTACCAGTAAAGGAAAACTAAGAGAGTTTCAATGGTGGTGGTACTGAGAGGCATTGCCAAAATAAACCAAAGCATGCTTATAAATAGGTGGCAAGTGACTTATGAAGGATATGGGTGTATGAAGGAGGATCATAATAAAATTTTTACATGCAGATGCTAGCACCTGTGACAGAAAAGGAAAGTGGTTTGTAAAAATGGTACAAACAGTCCAGATGATAAAAGTGAGATGACAAAGCAGATGACTAAACAAAAGTATACAATTGCACTTCAAGTTCAAGTGGGTGACTGGACAAATCACCTGTGTTTAAAATGGACAATTACTTTTTGTATAATATCAAAGGAGATATTATGTGGTGAGACTGGAATGGCAAGATTGATAATTAGCTGAAAGAGAATTAAAATTTTAAAAATGGATAATAATTCGTAGAATAGCTCAAAAAGAGAGAAACAAAAGTCAAAGGCTGAAACCTAGAAACATGGGCAATGGGGAAAGGTGAGGCAAAACATAATGCCAGCTATTACGGGCAACTATAGTAAGGAGGCTGAGGAGACAGTAAGTCAAGTGTTAGGGGACAGGAACCCAAAGGTCTCGTGGCAATGACTGACAGAGGAAGGACGACTGAACTGAACAGTACAACTGCGACTAGGGAATGAGGACCTTTGCAGAAGCATGGTGGGAATAGGATGAGAGTGACAAGGAGGAAGTGCGGGCACTGCGGACGCTCCTCAAGGTAGGGAAGTGCCTGCGAACAAGGGTGCGGGTGGGAGGTAAGTTTCAGGAGAACAGTCTTCAAAGAAACATAATCACAAATTATATGGGTGAGGTATAGAAGACATGCTATTTAAATTACTGTAGAACCAGGGAAAATTAAAAATCCCTAAGAACACACCACAAAAATTCTTCTCATGAGTCTCTACCAATGCACTTTTATTAAAAACTTCAATGGAAGACATTAGGTAACAGGAGATGTCCCGTTTTTAATAAACACATAACCAAAACAAAACTTTTAAAAACACAGGCAGAGGGCTGAGCGCTGGTGGTGCAGTGGTTGTGTGTAGGACTGCAGCCCACAGGGTTGATGTTTAAAATCCAGCAGCAGCTCTCCAGGAGCAAGGCTGGGTTTCCTACTCCCACCAGGGCAGTGATGCCACAAAATAAATAAATAAACAAACAAATAAATACACAAAACAAAATAAAAACATAGGTAGAGAGTAGGAATACTATCTATCATGCCACCGGGCCAATATATTCAATCATACATCTCAAAAAGTAATAACTTGAAAAAATCCACTTACTGTTAGTTGACAAGTAACTGAAACTAGAAAAATAAATCTAACCATGCATCAAAATCTGCTTTAGGCAAACTTAAAACTCTTTAAAATAAACTCCAAGTACTTTGTAATGTAATGTAAAATAAATTTCAAGTACTTTGTAATGATGATAATTATATTCTTCAGGCTGAGCCCCGGTGGCGAAAGTGGTTGAGTGCGGAACTGCAGCCTGCGGGCTGCGCGGTTCAAATACAGCGGCGGCTGGGTAGTGCCCACGACCACCAGAGGCAGTGATGCCCACAAAAAAAAAAAAAAAAAAAAAGTGAGAAGTCACTTAATAAAAACTTTAAAAAATAATAATAATAATTACATTCTTCTTTAGCCTACATTCATACTCTGAAGATTCTTTACATCTAACTTGGCATATACGAAAACCCAAAATGAACCCGATCCCAGAGAGTCAGCTCCAACTCGAGGCTCTGGGTGACAAGAGAACTGAGCTACTTAGGTTTTCAGTGGCTAATTTTTGGAAGTGAATCACTAAACTGTCTTTCTTATGAGGTGTCTGGGTGGATCTGAAGCTCCAGCCAAACATGATAACCTCCCTATCTTGGGTACCAACTTAACATACACAGAGCATTATATTTGAAATGAATTGTTTAGAAACACCCACTAGACAAACTCTTTTACTTCTGTAATTTTACAAAGCTTCCGGTCAAGAAAATGTTATTTTCAAGGCAATTGTGATTTTAGTCAGAAGAAAACCAGCCATCTCTTCCATATTACCATCTGAAGAATGTCAAAAATATATTCTCAACCTACCAATTGCTCTTATTTACTAAATTAAACATATATTCTCCTAATGCAAGAGCTCTCCAAAGTAATATTCCACATATGGGCTTGAAGTTTTAAGTGGTCTAGTCAAGAAAACTAACTTCAGTCTGCATATTGCTCCAGATACAAATATAAGGGGTTTCAAGATGTGATGAAAAAAAGGAAAATAATGAAAATTTTTCTGGAAACGTCACAATGAAATTATCACTGCAAACCTATTTATTTATGTTTCATATTAAAAAAAAATTGACCAAAAAAAAAAGACTGGCCATATTAAGTGCTGGTGAGGATGCAGCGCGATCAGAACTCTCATGTACTGCTGGGGAATGGCACAATCACTTCGGAATAAAGCTTGATCCTTTTTATTTTTAAATTAGACACACACATACATGCAAATCAACCATCCCACTCCGAGAATTTTCCTTAAAAAAATTGAAGCACTAGTCCATACAAAAACTTATAGTACACACATATTCAGAGCAGTTCAATCTGTACACATGACCCACTGCCACCAAGCTGATTCTGGCTCATAACGGCCCGAGGGGCAGCTTCAAAGTCGGTAAATATTTATGGGAGCAGAAAGTCTCACCTTTCTCCCTGGGAGCTGCTGGCAGTTTTGAACTGCTGACCTTGCAATTTCTAACCAAACATTTATCCCATAGCATCATCAGAGCACCTCAGCTTAATCAATGTAACCACAAACTAGAAAACAATACCCACCAAAAAGTGAACAAAATTGAGATATGCCTACAGTGGAAAATTACTCGGCAATAAAAAAAGAATGTATTATTAATATGCACAACTACGAGGGGAAAAGTCAAGACTCTGAAAACATTTTTATAAAACTCTTTAAATGTGAAATAAAGAAAGCAGATCCAGTGGTTTTGTGGGACTCAGGTGCAAGACAGGGTAGACAGCAGGTATTACAAAGAGACATAAAAAAAGCTTACTGAGGTCTTGGCTGTGGTCATTATCTTGATTATGGCAATGATTTCATAAGTATTTCAAAACATTCCAAATTGTACAGTATAATGGAACTTTAAAAAGACAGACTATTGGGCTGAGCCCCGGTGGGGTAGTGGTTGTGCACGGGACTGCGGCCCACTGGGACAGAGGTTCAATTCCAGCAGTGGGGCTGGGCCTCCTACTCCCACCACCGGAGAGCAATGATGCCCCTCCAAAAAAAACAAACAAACAAAAAAGACAGACTATCTCAACAGAAAGAACTGCCGGTAGAGAGCAGAAGGCTGGGCCTCCTACTCCCACCACCAGAAGGCAGTAATGGTCCCCACCCCACCCCAAAAAAAGGTGCACTGCCTCGTATGTGTCCCTGTTCAGTATGAGATGTCTAGCTCATGCTAAGCACTCCAAACCCGAGTGTGCTTTACTATGTAGCCCTCACACTCGTTAAATGATTTAAAAGGAAAAAAAAAATCCAACCTAAAAGTGTACAATCACAAGCCATGTCTATTAATTACAGAGTTCATACAGAAATGAATTTTTCTTGTTTATAAAGACATGGCTGTAGGGCTGAGCCCCGGTGGTGTAGTGACTGTGTGCGGGACTGTGGCCCACTGGGATGGAGGTTCAATTCCAGCTCCACAGGAGCAAAGGCTGAGCCTCCTACTCCCACCACCAGAGGGCGTTAATGCCCCCGCCCCCCCCAAAAAAAGACGTGGCTGTATGTAGATTTTAAATTAAATATCTATACCTAAAAAATTCTACTCCCAGAAACTATTTTTGTAAAAATCTAGTCATGACCAAAAAAATTACTAATTTTTTTTTTTATCTACAGAAAATCATAATTATAAAACTATGAAACCTCTGAACTTATAGTTGTTTTGTGTTTAAAGGATCAAAAATAAGTATTTTCTTTTCTGGGTTCAGTTTTTAAGTGCAGTCACGCTATGGATTGAATTCTGTCACCAAAATTATATGCTCTAAATTCTCACCCCTATCTATACCTGGGCTATTCAATCCTTGTATTATTTGGTGGGAGGGAGTGGTGGTGGTAGTGATCATTGGTGTTATTGTGTTAGTGAGAGTGCATGTGCTTTAAGCTCATGATTTTTTTTTTGTTTTGGGGGGGAGGTTTTTTTTTTGAGGCATCACTGCCCTCTGGTGGTGGGAGTAGAAGGCCCAGCCTTGCTGCTGGATTTGAACCTCCATCCCAGTGGGCCGCAGTCCCGCGCACAACCACTACACTACCGGGGCTCAGCCTTAAGCTCATCACTTTTGATATTTGAAAAAGATTACTAAGAGATGCAAAAGTAAGCGAGCACAAATAAAGAATGAGGTGATGTGGTGATATCCAAAGAACTGAGGAAGAAAAGCTGAAGGCACAAGGTTATTCACCTACTTTTGTTAAAGCAGCTCTACGAAACTAAGCTTGTGCATAAAGCAGCAGCAAATATAAGGAACGTGCTAGGCAAACTTACCATTTGTACAACAGACTCCCTTAATCGTGTCTCTTCTTCAGTCATAAGAGTCAATTCTTTGCAGACCATGGCAGCCAGCCCTACATCTAAACATTCTGGATCTGCTGCCATCTTAAAGATGAGTTCCTCGTGTGAAAAGACACAATGACGCCTTAGCCTTCGGTAATGATTCACACACTGACGTCCAATGGGCAACTAAAAACAAGGGACAATTCCCAAATTAAACTACTGGTTTACAACACATTCAAGCACAGAATAAGTATTTACCCTTCAGGTCTTCCCTTTTATTACAAAGAAGCAAAAAAGCAATTCCCATTTGACTATAAGAGGAAATTATAAATAACCCTTCATGGTCCAGCAGGAATTTCTTAAGCATTCATAGAGATATTCTCATAACCTAAAATGTTAAGTTTCTGGCTTGAAGCTGCTAATTACTCACTGTGTACTTCAAGAAGCAGTTGCAACCTGTTACACAAGTGAAGCAGCAAATTCTTTTAGACCAATCTAACATAAGGTCGTGCCCCCCACCCTTTTTTGGAGGGTGCACCAAACCCTCAGACCATAAAAGGTTAAGTGGAAGTTTACAGCTTTCATGCTTCCACAGAACAGAATGAACGGATGCCATTAAGAGAAAAGGAGGAGAAAGCACTGCTTAAGCAATCCACACTGGCTTCACAATTAAGAACGGACTTTTTCTTTTCTTGTCCAACAACCAAAGGAAAAGATGATGCAGATTTCAGCATCTAGAAATTCTTTTAAAAACAACCAGCCCGGGCTCAGCCCCGGTGACGCAGTGGTTGTGCGCGGGACTGTGGTCCACTGGGGTGGAGGTTCGATTCCAGCTCCACGGAGCAAAGGCTGGGCCTCCTACTCCCACCACCAGAGGGCAGTGATGCCCAAAACAAAACAAAACAAAACAAAAACAACCAGCCCAACCTAACGTAACTTCAAAGTGAAACTATGAGATTGTGCTTTATGTCCCTAACAAGGAAGTGAACAAATGACTGAATGATCACTTTTCATAAATCAACAATTTCGCTCTTTAAGGTAAATTCTGAAATTTTCTGTACCCATTGAGCAGTAAGTTAAATTATGATACTATCTATCCTGTAGTCCACACACACACCTACACACAAATTCCACACACATGATGTCAACTAGGAAAATGTGGAATGGCTACAAAGAGTTGTCTGAATTTGTAAACTACTATAAAAATGAAAAATAAGATGGACTTTTTTGTTTGTTTTGTTTTTTTGGGGGGGGGGCATCACTGCTCTCCGGTGGTGGGAGTAGGAGGCCCAGCCCCACTGCTGGAATTGAACCTCCATCCCAGTGGGCCGCAGTCCCGCACACAACCACTATGCCACCGGGGCTCAGCCGAAGATGGACTTTTAAGAAACTTTGAGAATTCGTCTACATTTTGAGAAAGGTAAAATGTAATCAGTAGCATCAACATTAGTATAAAAGTGCCTCTGAAGTAAGCCAAAAATAATCTTTCCAAAGAAAACAACATATATCCCACATTAGTTGAATTAGTTCAACAGTAGCGATCTAGCAATTATTTTATTTAGCTTCATTACGAAGATATTCAGAAGAAAAACAACTTGGGGGCTGAGCCCCGGTGGCTTAAGTGGCTGAGTGCGGCTTGGCGGTCCAGATGCAACGGCGGTGGCTCTCAGGAGCAGCACTGGGGAGCACCCACGACCACCGCAGGCAGTGATGCCCCTCCTCTCCCACCCACCCCCAAAAACAAGTAACAACTTGGATTTGTAGTTCTTCATTATTATGTAAGCAGACTACATAAAGGAGAACTCATATTATCTCTTGTGTTTTGGGCAGGGCAGAGACAGCCCCATTATACTTTATGCCAGAGAAAAACCTGATACAGCTTTTTTCGATTTCTATCTTTCTTCTACACAGTATCAAGAGCTTTCACATATAGCACCTCAGTTGTCTTAGGGTTATTAGGTGAATCTATCAGTACACTTTCACAGACCTGGTAAAAAATAAGAACATGTTAAATTACAAGGGAAGCCCAAACTTTATGAGCAGTGAATACTAAGCGCAGGTGCCATCTTCAACTCCTCTCTTTGAGTCAGTCCCACTCCCAACTCTCCGCCTCGCCAGACACCATGGGAATCAGAAATTCTTGGGAACTGTTGGCTTAATTTTAAAAATTAAAGCTCAAGCCCGAAGCAAGGTCTTCAATCTTATTTTTGCTAAACTAGGCTTATAGCAAGGAGCAAATTTGAAATTACAAGATCAAAAAATTTTATTCATTCACCCAGGAAACAAAATGATCTGTGTTTTAGGCTGAGCCCCAGTGGCGTAGTGGTTGAGTACGGGACTGCAGCCCACTGGGCTGGTGGTTCAAATCCAGCAGCAGCTCTCCAAGAGCAAGACTGGGCCTCCCAGTTCCACCAGAGGGCAGTGATGCTCACCCCCCCCCCCCAAAAAAAAAATTTAAAGAACAGGAAAAAATGAGTAGGTGTGAAAGTGAGGAACTATGAAATTCTCAAAACAAAGACTATGATGGGAACGCTAAATCATAGGTTCCCAAACTTATTTGGCTATGCCTGTTCAGAGAAAAAAAATTACTCAATGCCCCTCAGAAATTAGAAACTTCTACATATTAACACTCATGATTCAGCACTGTAGGAAAACTGCTTCTGCAGCCCCACCCCCTCTTTGATGTTTTCACAGCACCCCAGGAGGAAGCATCACCCACTTTGAGAAACACTACTCTTTAAATGAACATTCTGAACCAGAACAGCTATTCTAGTCTGGAGCTTCATGAAGCCTACCCTAAGCCCAACTAACGAAATATGGCAACTAAGCTCCATTTTACAGGAGTGTCAGCAGACGTACAACAGCCACTTGATATAGAACAGACCCAGTCAGCAGTACAGAAGTTCACCGCTTCAGCGAAGTTGTAGCCCTGGTTAAATCCAGAGTGATAGGCACGGGGAAAGGTCACAACAAACTCGCCAGCACACTGATTGGTCCTGTATACCTAAATGCAAATTGGGAGCAGGGAAACAGAAAACAAAGCAACAAAGGGGGGAGACAGACTTGATCAGTCAGCTTGTTTCAAAACGACTTTCTGAAATTAAAAATAACGAAGCATTAAACTACAACTATCAGAAAAATATCAGGAATTAAGAAGTGGACAGAATTCGACTCCTCTTAAAATATTCACTAGAGGGCTGAGCCCCGGTGGCATAGTGGTTGTGCGCGGGACTGCGGCCCACTGGGACGGAGGTTCAATTCCAGCAGTGGGGCTGGGCCTCCTGCTCCCACCACCGGAGAGCAGTGATGCCCCAAAACTTAAAAATATATATATATATATAAATATATATATATACATATATATTCACTAGAAAGCATCAAAGTTAGCAGGTAAAATAAATTCTCAAAGAGAAAACATTATTCTCAGAGTGCTACAAATGTTTCCTAACTAGATCTAATTTTTTTTTGGGTGGGGGGGGGCATCACTGCCTTCTGGTGGGAGTGGGAGGCCCGGCCTTGCTCCTGGAGAGCTGCTGCTGGATTTGAACCGCCGAGCCAGTGGGCCGCAGTTCCACGCACAACCACTATGCCACCGGGGCTCAGCCCTTAGATCTAATTTTCATAATTAAGAGAATTCTTCTTTTATTCTGCAATAAACAGCAGTAAAGATTAAGATTTCCTCTTATCTTTCAGGTAACTAAATTGATTAGTTCATATGGAGGTCTGCCCTAAGTCAGGTTTTATCCTGTATCTCACTGTGCTTTATAATGCTACATGTCTACATAGTAGCAATCATGAAGACACAGCACAATAACTAAATTGATGAGCTCAGACGGAGCTCTGCCCGAAGTCAGTTTTATTCTGAATCTCACTGTGCTTTATAATGCTACATGTCCATACACTAATGATCAGGAAGACACAGCACAGGGCAAGGCAATCACTTAAGCCACCCTCTATACCAACTAAGAACAATCTTTTAAAAGATCATAGATTCTCGGGCTGAGCCCCGGTGGCGTAGTGCTTGTGCGCGGGACTGCGGCCCACTGGGACTGAGGTTCAATTCCAGTTCCATGGAGCAAAAGGCTGGGCTTCCTACTCCCACCACCAGAGAGCAGTGATGCCCCAAAACAAAACAAAAAAAAGAACATGGATTCTCATACAGAGACACTCTTTAGAGATAAAGTAACAGCACTAATTTTACTTCATACACTTTTTCATTCAGGCAGGTTATGCTAAATACATAAATGAGCTTATTAAATGCATAATTGATCAAGTACCTTATATTTGAAAAGTGTTATACTAAAACACAAAGTATAAAAGTTACTCAAAAAAAAGTTATTCACGTGTTACTTTTACTTTATTATCTCATTCATTGAAAGCTATAAAACAATTTTATGGAAAAAAAAACTTACTTTATAAAATAAGGTCTCTAAAAGGATAAAGCTACCACTTAGAAGGTCCATACTTTGATTCTATAGAAATAACAAATAATTATGATTTCTGTAAAAATCAAGATCTAATACTTTCCCAGAAACAGAAAGGTATTTACATGTCAAGTATTTGAAAATTAAGAGTCATACTTTTAAAAAGCTCAGTTAAAATGGTTTCCTTCACAATTCAATTCCATTTTGACTTCTCACACCACTCATTACAAAACAAAGATCATGTAAGTCTACTTTGTCAAAAGTCCAAAATCACTCTGAAATTATAAATACGGAAGGGAGACACAAAAAGACTCACAGGCACTCCATGCTCCATCAGCACATTAGGGTTCATAATGGTGACTAACTGATGTAGAAGATCAGGCTGAGATTCAAATAGCTCAGGAGCCAGCTCCCTCATCACCTCCTCCAGTTGTTCTGCAGCATGAGATGGCACACCGTACCATGTCTTTGGCTCCCCCCTAGCAAAAGAAATCATTGTTTAGCTAGGCAGAGCATGAGGCCAGTAAGGCTGGGGTCTATTTAATAATTACAAATAACTTTGGTCTTGTTCCATAGCCAAAGATTAAGCTCCCTGAATCCTGGCGACCATCTTATATAGCTCTGCTACTCTTCATCAATCATGATTTACAACGCTTATTTGTGGAAACATAATTTATTCTAAAACTAAGAATCTTTTATTGAAGTACTTGAGAGACATTATGTGCTTTGAGCTGCTATTCTAGAACTCATGATGCTAACTACGTATCCTATCCCTATCTCCTTTATGAAATACAAAAAGTTCCCTCGCGAGCCATCAGAAAGAGAAAGCTTCCCCCCAGAGCTAGCAGTCTGTAATTCAGACTTCTGGCCTGTACGAATTTAAATGTTAGCTAAAACCACTCATTGCTTCATTCTTTCAGCAGCACTAGGTAAGCAACAAGTGGGTACCAGGAGCGCAGACATGGTTTGGGAACTAGGTAATGAGAGGAAGCCAGAAGAGTTTTAAGGTGCCTAACAGTAAATATGAGCACAGTTGCGGTACAGGCTACTCACTGCGCTGTAATCAGCAAGGTTAGCGGTTTGAAACCACCAGCTTCTTCTGATGGAGAACGCCAGGGCTTTCGACTCCCATAAACTTAAGAGTCTCAAAATCCCAAAAGGACAGTTGCACCCTGTCCTATCAGCGTCATTAAGAGTTGTCGCTGATTTGATGACAGTGAATTTAGAAATAGTAAATGCCTGGATGCCCTTGAAGAGAGTATTAGTACAATATGGACATCAATGGTGATTCTTGGGAGGACTCAAAAGAAGTGAGGACAACTATTAGAGGAAGTCTCTCGTCATCTGAGAGAATCTATACAATACCAGCAACAGCATGCTGCTAGAAATGTGCGAGTTGACTGTGCTTCGAGTGACACTTTAGAAGGAAGCACATGAATGGACACTGGTATAAGAGCAGTTCTTTTTTTAATCATTTTATCAGGGGCTCGTACAACTTATCACAATCCATACATCCATCCATTGTGTGGAGCACATGTGCACATTTGTTATCATCATTCTCAAAACATTGACCTTCTACTTGAGCCCTTGCTATCAGCTCACTTTACCCCTCCCTCTGCGCTTCCCCCTCCCTCCTGAACCCTTGAGAATTGACAAGTTACTATTTTGTCCTATCTTACCCTGTCCAACATCTCCCTTCACCCACTTTTCTGCTGTCCATCACCCAGGGAGAGGGTTGTATGTAGATCCTTGCGATCAGATCCCCCTGCCTACTCCACCTTCCCGTTATCACCGCTCTCACCACTGGTCGTGAAGGGTTCACCTGCCCGGGAGGCCCTGTGTTTCCAGTTCCTATCTCTATCCGTGAACATTCTCTGGTCTAGCTGGATTTCTAAGGTACAACTGGGATCATGAGAGTGATGGGGAGCAAGCATTTAAGAACGAGAAGGAAGTAGGATGAAGGCGACGCTTCTTATGCATTGGCAAGAGTTTGCTTGAAGTATATTCAAATGTTTGGTAGGGGACAGAATTTGTAAATGATGAATTTGAATATCTGGCTGAAGAGATTTCTAAGCAGAATCTAAAAGGAGCTATGTAATTTCTTCTTGCCATTTGTAGTAAAATGAAACTGTACAAAATGAAAACAGAATTTTAAGATTTGGAAATTTTGGTTGTACAAAATGAAGAACACGACTTGGAATGTTTACTAAGGACGAGGTTACATTATCTTTTGTTACAGGATTAAATCTGAACTGAGAGATCTAATCTACTATTATACACAACAGAAAACTCATCAGTCTAGACTGGGGGGCGGGGGCGGGGGGGGGGATAAGGAAAAAGGAAAGAAAGCTGTCTGCCTCTTAAAATTCTACTGGCAGCAAACAAGTCAAAAGAGCTAAATCTTTTTCTCCAAGCAAAGAAAATGACCACCCATGGAGCAGCTCAGCTATCAGCAGAACACAAGAAGCGTGGCCTTCTAGGTTTGAAAGCAGGGAGCCTCAGACGCCTAGCTCTCGAAGGGTGTCTCTCCAGAGTCAGATCTTTGCTAACTTGGTTTTAGACTGTAAGGCAGGATAAGGAGGTCAAGTCTGCCAGCCAGCGCTAAGGGGCTCAGCAAGCAGCCCCTAGCACAAAGAGCAGAGCTGCTGTCTCGATGGGTTGAGAAGGGAGAGCGGGAGACGAGGGCTGAGGGTGCTCCACCCAAAATCCAGCTAACACTCAGAATTGGGGACCACTGCCAGTGAAGAGAGGATTCTTTTCAGGACTTCAGCGCTAATGTAATTTGTTCTGCTGGGTTTTAGACTTGCGCATTGTTATCCCTTCTTTCTCACTAATTGCGCTCATTTATAATGAATGTCTACCTTGCACCTACTTGTTCTACCATGAAACTTTGGAAGCAGGTAACTTGTGTTCTAGATTTCAGGGGTTCACATATGAAGAATTCTGCCCCAGGATAAATTGTGCCTCAAGTACTGTGTTTGGTTTAGATGACTTAAAAGATGAGATTTGAGGTGTGGAAGCTGATTTAGAACTTTTGTGGTGAGACAATGAAGGAATGTGTTTTGGCAAAAGCATGAAATTTTGGAATAATTAAGATAATCTTCAATAGGAAAAAATAATACCTGGGAAGTATGTGCTTTTCCAAGAATACTAACATATTACTTTGATTCAGGTTCATAGGACTTTCCACTTAAGCCATGATAATCAAAGTAAAGACCTCTTTTGACTATCTTTAAATAACTTTCCTGAGTTCAAATTTCTTATCCAATAAGCCGAAGCTACAAAGTGTTGAAATTTTTAATATGGTTTTTCTTTTTTTCTAAACCTTAAAAGGAACCCTGTGACAAGGTCATTAATTCAAACTCCCCAACCACTTCATGGGAGAAAGCTATAACCGTCTGCCTTTCCAAGATTTACACCCCTGGAGCCCCTACTGGGGTAGCTAGCTGTACTCTCCTACAGAGTCATTGCAGCCAAAATCAATCCCAGGACAATGGGCGTGGCTGACGAGCCTTAGGGACCAAAATTGTAATCATCATTAATTATAATGAATTCAGTGGACTAGAATTCATTTCTAATACTGAATTGTAACCTGGAAAAAGCTAGAAAGGGGAATTTAGTCACGCTGTTTATACCAAAAAAGAAACTCACTGCCATCAAGCTGACTCTGACTCCCAGAGACCACGAAGGACAGAGTAGAAATGCTCTGTGAATTTCTTGATGGTGGCCAGAATTAGTAGCCCCTACTTACATGTGGCTATGAAGCAGTTGAAATGTACAACCGAGTAAGTAAATGCCTCATTTTACTTCATCTTAACCTAGTTTAGACTTAAATTGTCATATGTGGCTAGAGGCTATCACTTTAGAGAGAACAGCAATAAAGCAGAACATGAAAATTATTAAATGTCCTTTAT
The DNA here is from genome assembly GCA_004026705.1 of Nesogale talazaci. Taxonomy (NCBI): domain Eukaryota; kingdom Metazoa; phylum Chordata; class Mammalia; order Afrosoricida; family Tenrecidae; genus Nesogale; species Nesogale talazaci. The sequence goes on along the minus strand of PVJH01005289.1, from coordinate 29,547 downwards.
TACATACTAAAAATTAAGTGCTATCCTCCAAATGGAGAGAAAATTATTACTTAAGAGTTTAAAAAAGCATACTATTGGTTAAGTAAATAAAAGCTGTGGGGGAAAAAAAGCTGTGGGGAAAAAATGCTGTGGGTTAAATATGTCAGTAAAATTTTTTAAGGAAATAAAATTTGCTGAAAATTTCAAATAATAAGCGAGTCAGTGAGATTTTAATTACATAAACATTATACCTGGCATATAAAAAGATTGCCAAATTAGCAAGTACACCAAACAAGCGTCGTTTGGTTCAAATCTCTAGGTTCTGTTCTACACATAGACTTTAAAAGGTAAAGAGTCTAAATTTGTATTCTGAGCCCCCTCCCCCCCTTCTCTGCAATCTACCATTCTATTTTGGGCAAATACATTCATTTTTGAATGGGATCAAAATCGCTTTAACTTCACAGATTCCCTGAAATAGAACAGCTACCTTCATAGGGACAAGTCGCTCTCCCCTAAGTATATCACTTAACACGATTAAAGCATAAAAAAAAATCACTGGGTACATATGTTGAAAAGACGTAGATACCAGTGCAAGTAGTTGATGGAGTAACTCCAGTGGTCTTCAATGTGCCAGCAGAAAGAAGAGAAGCACATTCCTACGTACAGCCACGGCACCTTCATACCAGAGATGTCCACATTAATGTGCGCAAGAACTGACTGCTCCAGGACAGGCATGTTATTCAAGTTCCAACCAGAAAGTGCATATTCCTGAAAAGGGGAAACAGTGTCATGAGAGAACACAAATGACAAGTGCTCAACAGAAACGTCAAGACAATCTTTAAACAACGCATAAACTTTAAAATCACCATAAACGCCTGGAGAATCTGTGTTCATGCAACTCATGTAACTGTTAGTCTTCTTTGTTTTGTTTTGTTTGGGGGGGGGGGGGCATCACTGCCCTCTGGTGGTTGTGAGAGCTACCCAGCCTTGCTCCTGGAGAACTGCTGCTGGATTTGAATCGCCAAGCCAGTGGGCCTCAGTCCTGCACTCAACCGCTACACCACTGGGGCCCAGCCCGTGTAACTGTTAATCTTATCTCTGGTTTAAATTTTAAGGTTGTCCCTTTCTTTTAAATGAGGTCTGGTGGCACTGTGGGCTAGGCACTCAGATGTTACCAACAGGTCAGCGGTTCAAATCCATCAGCTGCTCCACAGGAGTAAGATGCGGCTATCCGCTTCCCAAAAGTTACAGCCTCAGAAATCAGACCGAGTCACTAAGAGTAGAAATGGAATCAATGGGCAGGGGGTTTGGCTTGCCTTAATGACTTCAAATACCTCTAGTTTACTGTGGTGCACATGAGAAACGTGTTGGTAACAGTGTGTGAGACCATTTTTAATAGGCCACTCACTATACTTCTACAGAGCATTTGATGGCACTATAGTTGAAGCACTCTGCTGCTAACTGGAAGTTAGGTGGTTCAAATCCTCTAGCAATTCCATGGGAGAGGCATAGCAGCCTGCTTCCATAAAGATTTACAGTTCCACTCTGTGCCACAGGCTTGCCAGGAGTAAAAATCAACTCAAACAGCAATGGGTTGAGTGGTTCATGGTATTTCTATTTATTACTACATTTATAGAACAGTGTGAGAGACTATGAAAATTAAATGGAAACATCATTCTGAATGTAGGGCAACCAAGAAAACTGAAATGATGCAGAAAGTTACAATTCCCTTTCACCACAAACAAATATGGAAATACTACGCCAATCACAGTAATGATCATAAATTATTTCATAGAGGGACTCCCAGTTTCCAAGAAACTAAGAATGGAAGCAAAGCTATAATTAACAAATGGAAGCTGTTGCAAAAGTTGTCATGAGGGTTTCCCACTAGACAGACACTGGAGACTGAGTTTCAAACACCCACACCTAAAATCACATGAGCACATACCACCCTAAAGTCACATGAGTACTTAACATACTTAATTGTGGAGCATAATTCTCAAAAAGTAAGGTGTTCACAGATCCAAAGACGATTTCAAGGAGTCTGTGAAATCAAAACTATTGTTATCCCACTCAAAGATCAGGTAAAGAACCTGATTAGACATTTCTAATGCCACACTCAATACCATCAAGTCGATTCTGACTCACAAGAGCCGTGATGGCCTGGTGGGTTTTGCGCAGGTCAGCAATTCGAAACCACCAGTCATTCTGTGGGACTAGGACTGGCTTTCTACTTCCATAAAGAGTTACTCTCTTGGAAACTCAAAACCCCAGTTCTGTCCTGCTCTCTAGGGCCATTGTAAGTCAGAACTGACTCTGTGGGAATAAGAGAAGATATACAAATAGTCCAAAATCATAAAATAGTAAGTTCAACCTCATCAGTAAAAAAAAAAATACGAATCGGGCTAAGCCCCAGTGGTGTAGTGGTTGTGTGCGGGACTGTAGCCAACTGGGTTGGCAGTTCAAATCCAGGAGCAGCGGTTCTCCAGGAGCAAGGCTGGGCCTCCTACTCCCACCAGAGGGCAGTGATGCCCCCCCCCCCCAAAAAAAAAAATCAAAACCACAATAGGACACCACTTCACTCTCACTAGGAAAGCTTTTTTTTTTTTTTAAGTAGCAAGTGTTGATGAGGATATAGAAAAGTCAGAACTTTCATCTACTTCAGGCACTACTGTGAAAAAGTGGCAGTTGTTCAAAAAGTTAAAATGGGTTGAGCTCCGGTGGCGTAGTGGTTGAGTGCTGGACCACGACCCACGGGCTTGGCAGTTCAAATCTAGCAGTGGCTCTCCAGGAGCAAGGCTGGGTAGCTCCCATGACCACCAACAAAACAAAAAAACAAAAAATTAAAACAGAAATACCTGATGGGCTAGCACTTTCTCTCACAGGTATATATATACACCTAAGACTTGACCACAGGGACTCAAACATCTTTGCATACCAAAGTTCACTGCAACATCCAGAGTTCGAAGCAGTTCCGTCATAATCAAGGGAAACGAGGACACTGTATGCAATGCACAACCATCAAATCTCTTGCCTATCAGATTCTGACCCAACAGGAAACAGGTGCTCTGGCCCAAAGACGGCAGCTGACTCCCTTACCTTCAAGCAGGGTGGTTGGCCGCCGTCACTCAGTGAGGCACCACTGCCTAGTTCCCTAAAAACGATGACCATCGAGTCAGTTCCACTCACGGCAACACTGCATTCCAGGGGTCTGATGCTGGAAACCTTGACTGAAGCTAACTGCTTCCCCTTCCTCCTTTGGGGCAGCTGGTGATTTTGAACCTTGCAGGTAACAAGCAGCCCAACCCTTATCTGACAGTATCACTCAGGCCAACAAGATCTAACATATGAAAGACACGCTTGCTATGCAACATATATGCTGCCTTTGTTTCCCCTGACCATGACTGCACAGCTTCAGATCAGTCTAGCGGATAAATGGAAATCAAAATATGTAAATCCACACAACGGAGTTGTATGCAGCCAAGAGAAACGAAGTTCTGACACAGATTATGACATGGAAGCCAGATACAAAAAAACAAGCAGTGCATGATTCCCATCATGTGGATTATCTAGAGGAGGCAAATGCAGAGCCCAAAACTTATTACTATTTACAAAAGACAAGTACAAGGGGAAAAATGAATTAGTGCTTTAGGAATACTGACATTGTAAGAGTGATTTTAAAAAGGTTTTTTTAAAGCTTGAAATTAGTGATGATAGTTAGACAACATGGTTAATTACAAATTTAAAAATAGCAAATCAGGGCTGAGTCCCAGTAGCATAGTGGTTGTGCGCGGGACTGCGGCCCACTGGGACGGAGGTTCAATTCTAGCAGTGGGGCTGGGCCTCCTACTCCCACCACCGGAGAGCAGTGATGCCCCCAAAAATAATAAAATAAAAAATAAATTTTAAAAAATAGCAAATCTAAGCCCTAACATACCAGTAAAAAATATAAATGGTATCAATATATCAAATTAAAAGACAAAGATCAAGGGACTAGATTGACACTAAGATTCAACAATATACTGTCTTAAATTCATTTTTAATACAACTATAAGCTGAAAATAAAAAGGTGGGAAAAGATAGATTATATAATGGAAACATTAATCCAAATAATTTAGAAATGATGATGCATGGCTATTATGAGTGCTTTGATCAAATATTCTACATAATACTGTTGAAAAAGAAAAAAATGCAGAAGATTTTTTTCTTTTTCTTTTTTTTGGGGGGGGGACATCACTGCCTCTGGTAGGAGTGCGAGGCCCAACCTTGCTCCTGGAGAGCTGCTGCTGGACTTGAACTGCCAAGCCAGTGGGCCATAGTCCCACACTCAACCACTACACCACTGGGGCTCAGCCCAAGAATTTCCTATTTCCATGGAATCCAGATTTTCTGAAGCCATAAGAGTTAGATAAATTACTCAAACTACTGCCCTGACATCTTTAAACATTAAACCTTCAAATCTTCTTAAAACCAAGTTGCTTTAACTAGTACAGAACATTTTGCCTTGAACATTTTAAGAAGGATCTCTAGCGGATCAAATTGGCAAGAGCAATGTGAAGATTAGATAGGAAAGTGAGGGGTCGTTGAGTTTATGCTATTGGGAAAGGAAGAATTCAGAAATTAAGAGTGGAGAATAGCCACACAACTTAAAGAATATAATCAATGTCACTACACTGTACATGTAAACATGGTCCAAAGTGCTGCTTTGTATATTCTCAACAACAAAAGAAACTGGGAAGGGCTGTGCTGCTAGCAAGGAGCCATGGTGGTCCTGTGGGCAGCTAAAGGCAAGGTCCCACGTTCAAAGCCGCCAACCTCAGAGCAACAAGGACGAGTCTATCTGCTCTTTTAAAGAGTTACAGGAGACCCCAAAAAGCAACTGTACTCTGTCTGATGCGGTCACGATGCGTCAAACTCTACTAGACTGCAATGGCTTAGGTTTCCAGAAATGCTGCTATCACTTAAATACACTTGTGAGAAAAGAAACTGACCAGAATCAGAAAAACACATATATAATGATAAAATGGTCAACCCCTCAAAAAGATTCAACAATTCTAAATGTGAACACCAAACAGCAGAGAAACAAAGTGTCTAAAAGAAAAATTGATAGAAGTGAAAGGAGAAATTGACAAACCGCAATTATATTTGAAGATATCAATAACCTTTCAACAACATTAAAAAAAAACCAATAAAATTATTTATAAAAAAAAAGGGGGGGGGGGCTGAGCCCCGGTGGCATAGTGGTTGTGCGCGGGACTGCGGCCCACTGGGATGGAGGTTCAATTCCAGCAGTGGGGCTGGGGCCTCCTACTCCCACCACCGGAGAGCAGTGATGCCCCCCCCCCCCAAAAAAAAAAAAAGGAAAAAAAAGGGGGGGGGAGGAGCTTATACCAAGGGCTCAAGTAGAACATATTTGGAAATGAAGATGGCAACATCTTGATATGCTTGATACAAATGATGCATTGAATGTTATAAGGACTCTAAGAGCGCCCAATAAAACCATTGGAAAAAACAAACAAACAACTAAGCAAAGATATAGAAAAACTCAAAATCATCACCAGCTAACAGGATCTAATCAGCATTTCCCACATCATCTAGCCAAAAGCATATTAATTATACTTTTCAAGTGCCTAAGAAATATATACCAATATAGGACATACTCTGAAAACACCTCAATCAATTTTTGTTTTTTGGGTATCACTGCCCTGTGGTGGGAAGCCTTGCTTCTGGAGAGCTACTGCTGGATTTGACCTGCCAAGCCTGCGGGCCACAGTTCCACACTCAACCACTACGCCACCAAGGCTCAGCCCGCCTCCATCAATTTTTAAAAGTTGAAATCATACAGTGTTTCCAACCACAACTGAATCACATTTGAAATCAGTAACAAAAAGGTAACAGGAAAATAAATGTCCATACACATGGATCATAATAAGTCACCCAAGCTGTTGCTGGATACCACCGAGTTGGTTCTCACAGCAATCTCATGCACAACAGAAGGACACCCTGCCTGGTTCTATACTTCCCTCCCCAGTGTCCTACGCCTACTGTGGCAGCCATGCTCTTCCTCCCCTTGGCTGCTCCTCTACCTTACCTAACAAGATGTCCTTCTCTACGGACTGGTCTCTCCTGAAAACAGGTCCAAAGCACAAAAATCTCAAGGAAAAAAAATACACTGAACTATATGAAAATGAAAATATGGTACACCACAACTTATAGGATATAGCTAACACAATGATGAGAGGGAAATTTAGAACACAAAATGAACACACTGAACAAGAAAAATGGGAAAATCTCATTCACCAAACATTAACTCCCATCTCAAGAACCTATAAACAAACAAAATAAACTCAGAGCAAGCAGAAGAAAAGAAATAATATTGGCATGAATGGGGCTGAGCCCCGGTGGCGTAGTGGTTGTGTGCAGGACTGCAGCCCAGGGTTGACAATTCAAATCCAGCAGCAACTCTCCAGGAGCAAGGCTGGGCTTCCTACTCCCAGCAGGGCAGTGATGTCACAAAACAAAACAAAACAAAATATTGGCATGAATGGAAAACGAAATTGAAAACAGATAAAATTTGGGCTGAGCCTCGGTGGCGTAAATGGTTGAGTGCGGGACTGCGGCCCACTGGCTTGGTGGTTCAAATCCAGCAGCGGCTCTCCAGAAGCAAAGCTGGGTAGCTCCCACGACCACCAGAAGGCTGATGCCCCCCAAAAAACAAGCAAACAAACAAAAATAGAAAACAGATAAAACCCAATGAAACGGGTACGGTCAATAGGGAAGTGGGCAAAGGGACACATCGAACAGTGTACGATATGATAAAATAATGATAATTTGTAAGTTATTAGGGGTTCATGAGGGAGGGGGAGTGAAGAGGGAGGGGAAATATAGGGAACTGATACCAAGGGCCTAAGTAGAAGGAGGATGTTTCGAGAATGATGATGGCAACAAATGTACAAATGAGGATGTATGTATTGATAAAAGTTGCATAAGCCCCCAATAAAATGATTTTTTAAAAATTCAGTGAAACCAGATATTCTTTAAAATGATCAATAAAATGGGCAAACCTGTAGTGAAAAAAGAAAAAAAGGGAGACAACACAAAATACTAATATGAGTATTGAATGGAATGGGGTAACACTGTAGACCCTGCACACTTTCAAAAGTTTGACAATTTAGGTGAAATGGATAAACTCCATGAAAAATACACACTACTAAAAGTCAAGCAATACAAAACACATAATTTGACTAGTCCTATATTATCAAGTAAACTTAACAGCATTAAAAAATAAAACAAAAAACTTTGTCCTCCACAACACTCTACAGGCTGAGATGGTTTGACTAGAGACTTCTACCAAACATTTAAAGAATTAACACTAGTTCTACCCAATATCTTTCAAAATATAGACACTTCTCAATTCATTTAATAAATTAGTATTACCCAGCACCAATAAAACCTGCAAACTGGGCTGAACCCCGGTGGCGAAGTGGTTGAGTGCAGGACTGTGGCTCGCGGGCTTGGTGGTTCAAATCCAGCAGCTGCTCTCAGCAGCGGCACTGGGTAGCTCCCACGACCAGCAGAGGGCAGTGATGCCAAAACAAAGACAAAAACAAAGAAACAAAACCTGCAAACTTTCATGAATAGACATAGAAAGCCTTCATAAAATAATAACAAAAAGAATTCAACTGTGTACCATAGACAAGTAGGGTTCATTTCCAGGGATACAAGTCAAGATCATCATTTGAAAATTAATCATTTCCACCACCTTAACAGGGTAAACAAAAAACACAAGCAAATATCAATGCAGAAGACACCTGTGACAAAACTCCGTATCTAACAGATAGCAACTAACCAGTAATAGGAATAGAGAAAAGTTTTGAGTTCCTAAATAATATTTACAAAGTATTCTAAGCTAATAAGGGGAAAAAAGGTGGTTGTGACTGAGAAGACTCAAGAGGAACTTCAGAGAGGGTGAAAATGCCTATTTCAGAATAGAGGCATGAGCTAAGGAGTTAACAAATGGCATAAAATGAACAGCTAAGATTCACACCTTTGTCAAATGATAGAAGCAAGATTTTCAATTTATGAAAACTTTTCAAAAAGAGGGATCATAAAATCAAAATGAAGAGTGAAAAGTAATAATAGGTAGAATTAAAAATAATACAAGAACGGCAGACATTTTGAGTCTGGATGCCAGATGCTGAATGAGGAAGTTGTGGTATTGTGTTTACATACTTTGTATATCTCTGAAATTAAAAATTTCAGAGTTTATGGGGAAAAACTCAAAAAGGAAGTTTAACAGTCAATGGCAATGCTGAAGAGAGAATTTGTTAACTAGAAGTTCTGAGGACATCACCCATAAGGCAGTAGAATCATGGAAACTATAAAAGTGTAACCAAGAGCTAAAGACAGAATTAAAAAGTTGAATGTAAGTTTAACTATAAAATTCCAATAAATAAGAGACATAATTCCTACCCTTTGTTAGCCAAAATAGAGGCTTTCAACTGAAAACTTGAGGTACACACACACACACACACACACACACACACATATATTTAAGTTGGCCTGCTAATCAACCAATATAAGTCCCTTAGAGAAAGGTAGTTTTCTACAAAGGCTGTCAATTTGTGAATAAATAGAAGTTGGGATGATATAATTTGCACCTCTTCTTCGGGAAGCATCTTTCTCCGACCATCCTTCACAGGAAATCCACTACCAAAATCTTTTGAGGAGATGTCAGCCCCGTACTCTACAATAACATCTTCTTCGATGCTGCTCACCAGCCGCCAAAATTCTTTTTCTACTAATTCTGTAGGAACCATCTACATAGAGGAAACAAAAATAGAGATTATTAACCATAACATAATACATAGCAAAGTGAATATTAACCCACAGTAAGATGGACAACTTTCTTGTTTCACAGAGCTAAAAGACAAGGTCATAGATTTTTCTGAAAAGCCAACCACTAGAAGACCAAAACATGGACTCAGCTGGTCTTTTTCTGCAAGAAGCTGCTTGCAAGACGGACAAAGACAAACCAGAGCATAAAAGAGGAACAAGAAAATGCAAAAACCAAGGCTGAATTTCAATTGCCTTGGCAAATACTTTTAGTCAGGTCTGAAAACCTTAAAATGCCTTAAGAGAAAGAAGCAAATGCTACAGCACAAATAAGAGAAATCAGCAGTTGCCACATACTCCATTCTTTTCTATAAGGGATAACTCACAAAGGGTTAATGAATACTGCAAGCAACAAAATAAATTTCTCAGGAGGAGAGTGAACACAGCTACATTAGATGTAAAACAAATAGAAGCCAGGCCCCGAGTTCTTACACTTGGTGTTATCATCAATTTTTTGTTTGTTAGCATCACTTTTTGCTGTCTTGTTTTCTGTTTTACAAAGTAGTAAAAGTAGAATACAAACCAAAATGACTTAAAATATACTCACATGGACTGGCATATTAAAATAATCAGACTTAAAATTATCTGCCATTTCTCCAAAGCTCTGTAGAGTATACTCTCGTACAGCTTGTTCAAATCCAAAGGCTTCTCGGGGTTTGTTACATTCCTAGAAAGAAAAAAAAAAAAGCTTGGTTTAACTTAATGAAACTCAACTGAGAAATCACGATAGTTCTCAGACACCATCTTCCTTACTTCATTACTTTTCTCGGTAAAGTAAAACTAATCAACCCATACAGCAAAACAAGTATGAAATATTTGTACAATGTGGTATTGAGAAATAATGTTCTGGAGTTCAAATTGCATTTTCACAGCCTTCTAGTAGGAAGTGATAATGAGGTAACTTTGGACTTGGCATTACTCTTTGAAACCAAAACAAATTTCTAAAAGACTACTAAGTTGAAGTCAATCATGCCTTTTATTCTTAGCATACCAAATTGGTTTCAAAGAGAAAATAAATGTTCACAAAAGAAGCCAATGTAATGGATTAAAGGGTAATTAGTAGGTTACCTAGGATGTCTGAATAAAACTTGTTCACACTGCTTATCAATCACCATGTCTAATGTCAAAATATCAATATTCACTTAGAGGAGAGCTGCCTGAGTTACCTGAGTGTGAGATAGTAAGTTGTAGTGAAAATACCATTAAAAGGTTTGGTTGTTTGTTTTTTAAAATATATCCAGTCAATAGTTTCCCTTCAATGACCCATTATGGCATCACATTAAAATAACTGAACTCACTAGGCATTACATGACAATGCATCATCAGAATTTTTCAGTAAGTAGTATGTAGTATAATGTCAAAACTAGGATAAGAGAGTCTAAGACTCCATAGGTTTCTGGCTTTTTTTTTTTTTTTTTTTGGTTTTTGGTTTTATAGGCATCACTGCCCTCTGGTGGTGGGAGTAGGAGGCCCAGTCTTTGCTCCTGTGGAGCTGGAACTGAACCTCCATCCCAGTGGGCTGCAGTCCCGCGTACAACCACTTCGCCACTGGGGCTCAGCCCAGGTTTCCGTTTTAGCATGAAAAGTTGATGCATAAATCCTATGTCCTAGAACTTCATCTCTTACTTTCTATATTTATAAAAAGGCAAAAACCAATGAAACTTTTAAAAACAAGTTATTGTTGTCCAGAAATAGAAATACTCTGAGTATAATTTTCATTCATATTCATCTGCAGCAATAAAATCAACTAATGCACAGTTGGGGGAAAAAAAACTAGGAAAAGCAAGCTGATTACCATTTCTGTTTAATATAACTCTTTAAATATGGAGAGTTTAAACACTGAAAAATAAAGGGAGCCTAGAGGAAAACTTTGGGGAATGTGTGTGTGTAATGCATTATTGCTCTTCATTTTGAAACAATACATCATAAAGGTTAGGCATGTACCTCAGCAACACATTTAGGGCACCTCCAGTCTCCTTTGGGTACATCAGGCAGTGGGGGAATGAGACAAAATGTATGATAGCTGTCGTCACATCCATCACATAAAAGCAATTTATCCTCATTATTTCCTCGGCCACAAAACATACAAACATAGAGATCAACCTGTTAAAAAAATAAAACAAGTCTATTTTCTATAATAAATGATACTGTGTTTCTACTAGGTAATTAAGACAAATAACATACACTGAAAAGTTAGCATAACCTAAATCCTATAGATTTACTCTAAATAATACTTACAGTTTATCATAAAACTTCTTTTCAGAGATTCTGTAGGCAGGTTAATACAAGTACCATATATATTCATGTATAAGCGGAGTTTTTCAGCACATTTTTTGGGGGTGGGGCATCTCTGCCTCTGGTGGTTGTGGGCATTACCCAGTGCTGCTCCTGAGAGCCACGGCTGGATTTGAACTGCCAAGCCCGCAGGCCACAGTCCTGCACTCAACCACTTAAGCCATCGGGGCTCAGCCCTTCAGCACATTTTTAATGCAATTTTTGTGGTAAAATTAGGTGACTCAGCTGATATTAGGGTCCGCTTTTACTTAAGTATATACAGTATTCTCTCTATACTTAATGTATGAAGGAACCAAAGTGACAAAAATCAGTTCAAAGTGCATGAGACTTTAATCAAAACAGAAACAACTTAATGAACCTGCTTCCTCCTACATACTACAGAACTAGCTATTCATGCCATCAGACTAGACTGCTCAGAAAACATATCAAGTTGTTAAATAAAGAGGCTACTTAAACATCAATTTATATTACTAAAACAAACCATTTTTCTTATATGCAAAACTATTTGGCAGAGAGTGGAAATATGCAGCAAACATTACTGAATGATTTACATAAACGCATATTCATTTCTTTAGCATCCCACAGGGTATGTGATTTAAGATAACATTCTATTTACATGGCAAACAATATTAACATTACAGAGGTCCAACCTTCAACTTTTTATTCACCAAGAAAATGTCCACCTAAATAAGCAAACTAGGGGCTGAGCCCCGGTGGCGTAGTGGTTGTGCGCGGGACTGCGGCCCACTGGGACGGAGGTTCAATTCCAGCAGCAGGGCTGGGCCTCCTACTCCCACCACCGGAGAGCAGTGATGCCAAAAAAATATTTTAAAAAATTTTTTAAAAAGCAAACTAAATGGCACACCATAGAAGAAAGTGTGAAACTAAAATTAAAAACAAAATCCCTTTCCCTCCTGTAACATCCCAAAACACTTACAAAGTTAACAGAGAGAGTTCCTTTCCGTTGCCTCATTTGCATATTAAATGCATCTGACCGGCTGGTAACTTTTCGCCTCCGAGACATCTCATCTTGAAATAAAGAAAATTAGATAGTAATTACAATAACTAATGTTGAGATCTCACGAAGAGCTGGATGCTATTTTGAGTTATTTCAATTAGTTAAAATCTCACAATAACATTACAGGGCAGAAATACTATTATCATCATTTTAAAAGAAAAGAATCACCTGCCCAAAATCATGCAGCCAATCTATTAAGTTGGGATTCCAATTAAGGCACTTCAGCTCCAAAAAATGTAATCACTAGTGTCACATAGCACATCAAGAGCAATTACAGAAAAATAAAAGTTTGGTCAGAATATCAAAGTTTGTCATTTCCCCACCAAGCATATTTCAAAACTAAAATAACTCACAGTCAGAGACTCCTCTATTTCCCTTTGAATTGAAAAGGTGTAAGGGTCACTAGATGAGAAACACTAATTTCAGCCTTCTCACATAAAACTAGCCTGTGGAAACTATATTAAATGTTACATATTAAGTAAAGTGACCAGACGCCCTGCTTTTTAACAATTTAACAACATCCCACGGCATTTTAAAATTAAAATAAATATATTACCTGACTATTTTTGCAGTCTAAAAATTTTTGTTGTTCCATATAAACCAAATTTTTAATCAAGAACACCCTCTTCCCTCCCCCCAATGGTGTCCCTTAAAAACTGGTCACTTTAATATTAATGTATGGAGAGTGGAAATTTGTCTTTTAAAGCATCATAAAAACTCAACATACCATGCATGCCTTCACACGCCATAAACCTTATTAAAATTATAAAAATAAAAAGGCAATTTGCTTAGGTACCATGCTACCTGTTTACAATTCTTAAGAAATTCCCAAGGCAGGTTGCACTTTGAGCATCATTTGGATCTTGTTACAACCATGTTGTACATATTCCTTTTCAATACCAAATAAAGATTTTACCTTCTCAAATAAATAAATAAGTAAATATATAAATGATTTTACCTTCTCTATCTTTTGTTCCCATTGCCAAGCCCACAACCTTGGGTCCAGCCCCAAAAATCTGAAGTTTCTTCAGTTCCGTGTTTCTATTCATGTCTCCAGATTCTGACTAAAAATATTAAAACAAAAAACACCTGACATTAGCATAATTATTCCAATTCTCTAATTTAATTTCTTGCCCAAGAAGTTCCAGGATCCTTTTCTTTTTTCTTTTTTTTTTTTGGATCTCTTTGCATCACTGCCCTGGTGGGAGTAGGAAGCACAGCCTTGCTCCTGGAGAACTGCTGCTGGATTTGAACCATCAACCCTGTGGGCCGCAGTCCCACACACAATCACTGCGTCACCAGGGCTCAGCGATTCTCTTCTAAATAAAGAAAATAATTATTTGATTTCTCCTAACTCATCTCACTGCTTCATAATAAGCACCATGCTATACCCATGTAGCTTTATACACACACATACCTTTCATAAACATGTAGCTGTCATTGGATAATGTCCAGAGAGACACTAATGGCTATTACTGAATAGGAACGTCCACTTCCCTCTCCTGCAAACTGCTAACAAACACCTGTCTTTGATCAAAGAAAAATATGTCCAAGTGAGGGGCTGAGTCATAACCCCATCTTCAGCCAACAGTGCCAACCTCATTTCCCTTTGTTGCTGACCTTGCTGGGGAGGGAATGTGATCCAGCGCGAAGCAATGAAACATAAAGAGGCGTCTCTGGGAAAGTGTTTCATCTTCTAACAAAAAAGAAAGCTTCTCCGGGAATAAATATAAACCTTTGGCCCCAACCACTTCACTTTGCGCTCGGGCACTCCATCTGGTGAAAGCATGCTGCTTGACTGCAGCAGACACGCTACAAAGCAGCAGGGCTGTCCCAGTAACACAAGGGAGAAACACACTCCTTGTTACTGAGTCAATTGAGACACCTAACAGCCCTGTAAGACGGGAGAACTGCCCTGTGGAATTCCAGGGCTTTCGATCTTTATGAGGACAGAGGCCAGTTCTTTCTCCCAGGAAGTGAATAGTGGTTTCAACTGGCTGTCCTTGTAGTCTGCAACCCAACGTGCCATCCACTACCCCACCAGGGGTCCTCACTGAAGCAAGCAAAGTAGAAACATGCACAGTGGCTGAAGCCTTGAGACAAAGTGAGGATGCCAGAAGAAACAGGGAACTACTACGTTCTGAAAATCTTACACGAAAAATGTGTTCTCAATGGCTAAGGTCTGCTCATCTGGCATTCTATTACCTAAAGACGAGAGCATCATGGCAGGCAACAGGTGTTAAATCCTGAATTTAGATTCACCCTCATCTCTGGGGGGAGACGAAGAGCCAGCATTTACTTGAAATGTCCTAAGTCATTAAGAACAAAAATAAACCAGAATAAAATAGACTATTTTAAAAGTCTATGACTACACAACAGCTGACATAAGCAGTCTGAACTAATAAAGATCATTCAAAATCATAAACAAAAAGATCCTATAAGATCTATTTTAAGCTTCAGTATGCTTGATTTTGTTATACTAACAAACTTCTAGATTAAGTCCAACGACAAACAGAACACTGCACATTCTTTACCATCATTAAAATAGACAATAAAAAATTAACATACATGAGGTACATAGTATCTTCCCTATCTAAATGGCTTAATTTGCATAATATTTTGAAACAGACACTAAAGTTCCAAAAGTATAAATAAAACTATATTCTCTAATCTTTTTTTGTTGTTGTTCTTGTTATATTTTATTGGCATCATGTTCACCTCTTTACAGAAGAACTTGGCTCACACCCTAGAATGTAAGACCTCTGGGAAAAAAGGGAGAAGTGCTCCGTTAAGCAAGCTACAATTCAGGGCAGATCCTCGGGAGGGAGCAGACCAAAGACGGGGGTTAATGAACGGTGGGTGGGTGGTATTGGAGAGGGGGAGGGGAATAAAACTAGAATAAAAATAAAATCTGAAAGGTCCTTCTGCCTGTAAAATTTTACCTTTTATTAAAAAATAACATTATAAGGGCTGAGCCCCGGTGGCATAGTGGTTGTGTGGGGGACCGCGGCCCACTGGGCTGGCAGTTCAAATCCAGCAGCAGCTCTCAAAGAGCAAGGTTCCCACCAGAGGGCAGTGAGGCCAAAAAAAATAGTAATTCTATAGAGGGAACTACATAGAACCTCCTCCCGGGGGTACGGACAACAGAGAAGTGGGTAAAGGGGCACTTTGGACAGTGTACAATATGACAAAATAGTGATAATTTGTAAATTATGAGGGTTCATGAGGGAGGGGGGCTTAAAAAGGAGGGGAAATATGAGAAGCTGATACCAAGGGTTTTAAGTAGAAGGAAGAGGTTTCAAGAATGCTGATGGCAACAAATGTACAAATGTGGACTGCATACAATAGATGTACGTATTGATCAAGATAAGAGTTGTATGAGCCCCCAATAAAATGATTGTTTTAAAACATCTTTAAAAAATGAAACAAAAACAAAAAAAAAGTAACATTATTGATACATGAACCTGTAGTGATCTCTTAATATGGCTCTTCAATTCATGTCTCTGTAACTCTCACCAAATGATTGGGTGAAACTATGGTGTGTGAAACACTAATAGAGGGGAGTAGACAGTTTTGAGCTGATAATCACTAAGTTGGCATTCAAATCCACCAGCTATGAAAGGAAAATGAAAATTTCTGCTCCCCTAAAGATTTATAGCCTTGAAAAACCAACGGGGGCTATTCTACTCTATTGTTGAGTCAAAATGGACTCAATAAGTTGGGTTTTTAATCTAATCAAGAGGAAAAAAATGAAAAAGGGAAGCACAAATGTTTAACAATATACATGAAAGACAGAAATAAGCACATAACAGAACATTTTAAAACTGTAAGTCTACTTTGTACAATTATGGAAATAAACTTGAAAGCCTAATTAAAACTTAGAACTTTCTAGCAAAGTATATAGATAAGAAAATATCACATTTATTAAACAAAAATATCAAAATACAAAGTATGACTGTCACAAGTTCTTCCAGAAGATCTACCACAATTACTATCCCTTTTGGTATTTCAAATCTTCTGAGTGGATTTCTCTTGCTTGAATCGAACTGGCCTAGAAGATTCCCTTAGAAGCCACTTTTTAAGTGAATTTTTTTGAAGTCTTTCTAGCAAATTAAGACAAGCATATTACTGAGAGCTTATCTGCAGCCACCTACTGATCAGAGACTTATTTAAACACATTTCACTTAAAATAAATCCATGTATGTATAAACTAGAACCAATTTTTACTTTAAAAAAAAGTCCCTACTGTCATCAAGTTGATTCCAACTTACAGCAATCCGATAAAGCAGCATAGACATCATCTTCAAACAACCTACAAAATGACCGGAGTCAAAACAGAATGCTTACATAGACCAATCTACTTAAAAGGAACAGAAAATTATTAAAGTACAATCCCAGGGCTGAGCGCTGGTAACTTAAGTGGTGGAGTGCAGGGCTGCGGCCCGCAGGCTTGGGGTTCAAATCCAGCGGCGGCTTTCAGAAGCAGCTCTGGGTAGCTCCTATGACCACCAGAGGGCAGTGATCCCCCCCCCTCCAAAAAATAAAGTATGATCCCACAAAAACGAGTACCAGGTTATACAGTGAACAGGAGAATTCTACCACGCTACCACCAAAAAGAAAGATAATCGCAACGCTAACTAAATTACTATGTCAGAGACAAACATGGAAAATTCACAAGTTCTTTTTATAAAGTAAGAATATTTATGCTTATAACCTTGTGAAGAAAACACATGCAGGACTGCAGCCCACAGGGTTGACGGTTCAAATCCAGCAGCAGCTCTCCAGGAGCAAGGCTGGGCTTCCTACTCCCATCAGGGCAGTGATGCCACACACACACAAAAAATATGCACACACAAACACAAATATTCCTTAATCTCATACATGAGTTCAAAGCAAAAATGCTAAATATTAAAGAATAAATTCAAAAATACATTAAAAAATGAAATAAGACACCAGCCTGCGTGATCATGAGATGCCGATGGAATCATCTATCAGGCACCTAAGACCCAGAACAAAATCATACCCAATGTGAGTGGGGGAGGGCCTGGAGTGGAGACTCAATGCCCATTTGTAGACAATTGGACTTCCCCTCAGAAGGGTCACAGGGTCACAGGGAAGAGAGGGGCCAGTCAGGGTGCAATAAAGCACCAATAAAACACACAACTTTTCTCTAGTTCTTTAGTACTTCCTTCCCCCCACTATTAAGACCTCAATTCTACCTTACAAATCAGATTAGACCAGAACATGCACACTGCTACAGGTAAGAGCACGCGACACAGGGAATCCAGGACAAACCAAGCCCTCAGGGCCAACAGTGAGTAGAAATGCCATAAGGATTAGAGGCGGGTGGGGGTAGAAAGGGGGAATTGATCACAAGGATCAACCTATAACTCCCTCCCAGGGGGTAGAACAATGGAAAGATAGGTAAGGGGTGATGGAAGACTATGTAAGAAATGAAAATAATAATCCATAACTTATCAAGGTTTTGTGAGGGTGGGTGGGTAAGGGAGGGAGGAGGAAGAAATGAGGAGCTGATATCAGGGGCTCAAGGAGGAAGAGAATACTTTGAAAATGATGATGGCAGCAAATGTACAAATGCACTTCACACATTGGATGAATGTATGGATTGTGATGAGATGTAAGCACCCCCAATAAAAGTACTTACTTAAAAAAAAAATGAAACGAGATGGATTCCAGGAATGTATGAATAGTTTGTTATCAGAAAATCTATTAAAGTCTTTACTACATCAACTGATCTAAGCGGTTACACGTTAACTTCATGGATGCAGAAAAAGCCTTTAACAAAATTCAACAGCCATTCCTAATGAAAAGAATTAAAGAAGAACTTGATTCTTATTAAATATGATAAAAGACACATAAACCTGAATTCTAAAACCAGAACTTACTTAATGCAGACACGTTAGAGGCATCGACATTAAGATCAGAAGTAAAAAAGTCCAGTATCTCCACAAATAAAGGTTGGGAATATTAGCCAATGCAATTATAATAGGATAAAACAAAGAACTAGAAAAGTAAAACTATTGCTATTTGAAGATGATCTGATAATATCTTGAAAACTCAAGAGACTTAGTGATTAAACTTTGGCTGGGGCTGAGCCCCAGTGGCATAGTGGCATTGGCTTGGTGGCTCAAATCCAGCAGCAGCTCTCCGGGAGCAAGGCTGGGAAGCTCCCACGACCACCAGAGGGCAGTGATGGCCCCTCAAAAAAAATAAAAAGATTTTGCTTTTTTTTTGTGGCATCGCTGCCCTGGTGGGAATAGGAAGACCAGCCTTGCTCCTGGAGAGCTCCTGCTGGATTTGAAACGTTAACCCTGTAGGCTGCAGTCCTACACACAAACACTGTGCCACCAGGGCTCAGCCAACATTTGCTTTCTTTTTGTAATCACTGAACATTTGCTTTCTTAAGCAAAAGAAAATTCCTTAAGATTGCTAGAATATATAAAAAAAAGATTGCTAGAATATAAAATTTATTCAAATTTTTACTTGTTTGTTTTGTTTTGGGGGACATCACTACCCTCTGGTGGTGGGAGTAGGAGGCTCAGCCTTTGCTCCTGTGGAGCTGCTGCTGGAACCGAACCTCCATCCCAGTGGGCCGCAGTCCTGCGCACAACCACTACACCATTGGGGCTCAGCCCAGGATATAAAGTTAATGTGAAAATCAATAGCTTTCAGTCTTTAATCTAAGAAATATGTACATAACTAAAAATGCATAAGTGATCATAAAAAAAATAAGTGGATGTACAACTTACTTTATAAAGCCCTTGCTTCCAAGGCTGTAAGGCTCCTTCTTTCTCCTTCAGAGTGGCTGGCTACACTTAATATCATGACTCCTTTAATATTTATAATGGGAAATGTGAATTAAAACTACACTGAAATACCATTACTCACCACTCAAAATAACAAAACCTCCAAAGCTTGAAAACATAAGTCTGAGTGAACATGCCCTCTCATGCATTGCTGATGGGTATGCAAAATAGTACAACTTCTACAGAATGGAAAATGGGCAGTACTTAGAAAAACTACAGCAGGCATTGTCCTTTGAACCAGGGCCTCTACCTTCAAGGAATTTACACTAGAATGCTATTTCTAACAATGAAAAAAATAAGCATATTCAACCTAAGATTATTTATAACAACAAAATATTAAGAACCTGAATGCCCATCCAAAGAAGAACAAACAAAGGGCTTTGCTATAAAAACATGCACACAATGAAGGGCTTTGCTATTAAAAAAACAAGTTATCTCTGAACTGATGGCATACTAGGATTTATGTTACATGAATGAAAAAAAAAAATACTTTACTTGTTTGACCTAAATCCACACCTAATGTTTCCTTGTACAGTTGGTCTTCCCCAGAAATTAAAATTGTTTAAAATATTCCAGTGAGTATGTAATGGTGAATCATTTCATGTGCATGCTAAGACTGAACAATGAAAACAGAAGATAGAAAAATTAGAGATTCATTCAAATTATGGAGTTGGCAAAAAATAATGAATGCATTCTTTTGAAATACAAGGAGTACCCAGAGAAACCCAAAACACATTCCAAAACTTGGTATTTATATATATTATTTTCTTTTACAAAACAACCTTCTCGGGCTGAGCCCTGGTGGCATAGTGGTTGTGTGCAGGACTGCGGCCCACTGGGTTGGCAGTTCAAATCCAGCAGCAGCAATCCAGGAGCAAGGCTGGGCCTCCCACTCCCACCAGAGGGCAGTGATGCCCCCCCCAAAAAAAAATATAAAACAAAACAAGACAAAAAAAACCTTATCACCTTCAAGGTACTCTCCATTATACTTAATACATCTATCAAATCAATGATTTCATTCTTGGAAATATTTTTCAAACTCAACTGTTTAGATGACTGAAAGCAGCTACCTTATATTTTCTTCACCTGTTCTACATCATCAAATTACTGTCCTTTTATGTACCTCTGAATTCATGGAAACAAAAAGAAGCCACATGGGGCATGGGGCAAGAGAAGTATACTCTCAAGAGAGAACTTTCCCAGGTGACGCCACTGAGTGTAGTAACTCAGGGTTGCTCAATGCTCACCTAGAGGAAAATATGCATACTAAGAAAGCTCTGCTGTGCCCAGCACAATTCCATTTTTTTGGTGGGTACTGCCTCATATAGTTTTCATACAGTAAAATGTAGACAGGCATCAACTATTAAGCAAAAAGTTGGTGCTAATCCACCAAAAAGTCTCTCTGAAGAAGTCTAGCCACTTACTTCCAAAAGATATTAAAAACTCTATGAGTACAATCCTATTTAGAAATACATGGGGGGCGGGGGAGAGGCCTGAGCCCCGGTTGTGTAGTGGTTGAGTGCGGGACTGTGGCTGATTCCAGGAATCATAGCCATTTTGTTTTAGAAAGTAATGCTTTAGGGCTGAGACTCGGTGGCGTAAGTGGTTGAATACAGGTCTGCGGCCTGCAGGCTTGGCAGTCCAAATCCAGTGGCAGCTCTCAGGAAGCAGCGCTGAGTAGCTCCCACAACCACTAGAGGCAGTGATGCCCCAAAACAAAAACAAACAAAAAAGAAATACATGGGGGGGTTGCCAAGAAAGCCAGGAAAACTACTCAATAGCAATTTTTTAAGCTTGGTAGTTTGAGGTGGGGGTGAGGGGAGGGGTGTTAAACATACCTCCAAGTACACAGTATGACATTATATATAAAATACTATACTATTACTACAGAGTACTGTGAGTGTGTGTGTGTGTGTGTCCCCACTACTACCTTTATTCTTTTATTATAGTAAAATTGTTCCAAATCTGCCAGGAGGAGATGGTTTAAGTAACCTTGTGACATAACATCAGCAGATTTAAAGCATTACTTTCTCTTTTTTTGTGGACATCACTGCCCTCTGGTGGCCATGGGAGCTACTCAGCGCTGCTCCTGAGAGCCACCGCTGGATTTGAACCGCCAAGCCTGCGGGCCGCAGACCCGTACTCAACCACTTACGCCACCGGGTCTCAGCCCTAAAGCATTACTTTCTAAAACAAAATGGCTATGATTCCTGGAATCAGCCATGTCTCCAGGGATCTCTGGTTTATTTTAGCAAAAAATGCTATGCTGAAACAAGATTCGAGCATGAAGTGTGCTAGTCCCTATTGAGATATCACTCACTGTTTTAAGACCCTTTTAGAAGTCAGGATAAGAAAAAAATTTAATTTGTACTTTCATATCTTTAGTTCCTTTCGATATTTCCAATGTTAATTCATCACAAGGTTCTTTTATCATCCCTTATTTTTATCTCCCTTCTTCCACTAAGAATTTGGATTCCCAACGTCATTAATGCATCTATTCATTTGCTTTTTTCTATAAAACACCTAACATGTAGTTTTAGAATTAACCTAATAATAGTGTTAACAAACCTACTAAGGAAACATCAAGATTTCTTTGCTGTTCCTTTATTCTTTAGAATATGTTCTGCTGAGGTGTACAATGACAGTGGGCTCTCCATAGCACCCTTGGGTTTAAGTATCCATGAATGGATCATATTTGGGGGGAAAAATTACTATATATACTTGGGTATAAGCCAAACTTTTCAGCACCTTTTTAATGCAGTTTTTGTAGTAAAATTAGGTGCATTGGCAGATATTCAGATCATCTTATACTCCAGTATATCCAGTAAGTGGTCAAAGCAATTCTTCAAAGCCTGAGGGACCCATAAAGCATTATTTGCAGAGAATTTCATTGAATTATGTATTATAAGTAATCTAGAGATTATTTAAACAGGAGGATATGCATATGTTATATACAAACATCATACCATTTTATATTGAGACGAGCATTTTGGTTTCCAGTGGGGTCCTGAATAAATCCCCTGTGGCTACCAAAGGATAACTGTATACAATACCAAAAAAAAAGGCAAAACCCATTGCCATATGGTCAATTTCAACTCATAGCAACCAAATTAAGATTTCTGAATCTGTAATTTTTACAGGAGCAGATATCCTCATGGTAGGTTTGAACTGCAAATCCTGGGGTTAAAAATCTAATGTTCAGCTGAGGATGCCACCAGCTCTCCCCTTGTGCTATGCTATGAGGTACTTATTTCCTCTCTTTAATATATACGTTCTCTCGAAGTACAAAGCTAAAAACAACAAGAGGCTATCTAGCAATATAGATGAACAATTAAGGACAAACTGGGAGTTAAAAATCACTGCAAATCCTAAAGCAGCTCTAGTCTATCTGATATCAACCATCAGACTATAGTGATACAATGGGTAAAAAGAATTCCTATGTGGTTCTGTTTATAATTTACAAAGGGCAACTAAAAATAAGATTTCAAGGGGAACAACAGAAGGAATTTCATCACAAGCTGACAAGTGGTTAGATACAGAGACTGTAAGACCATTCATCAAGGTCATGTCAGAGAGCAGTCCTCAAAGATAGGAGTCTAAGAGAGGCGTCACTGTATACCTAAAGACTATAAAAACCTGAGATCAACTCACACGAAAATAAAAGCCTGTTAATGATGATAAATCAGAGTTTACTAATGTATAAACTAGTACCACCATTTTCCAAGGAATTTTCATTACATTCAATCCCTATCCAGCACACCTTTTAGCTCTCAAAGCATGTAAGAAGCTGAATTAATAAAGGCTATTTCAGTAACCACAAATTCCGAACAGGGAAAGGAGAAATGGCATGGGGGAAAAAAAATGTTTCCAGCTCCCTGGAAAAGGAAACCAAAGTACCACTAGCATGACAGGTCTTCTCACAACCCAAGATCCAGTCCTTCTCAGCGTAGGCAATATTTTGCTTCTCTGACGGCTACTTTTGATAACAACCATTCCTGTCTTGTTAGCACTGTTTCTTTAAACTCAACAACCAGACTCATTGCTGGTTTGGGGTCAATTCTAACTTGGAGCAAGTCTAGATATATTCAAATTGATTATTAAGATCCAGTTAGGTTGTTACTCCTATCCATTTTTTTTTTTTTTTACTTAAATGAACCAAATCTCAGGATTTTAAGCACCTCGGTGTGCCAGCTTACAGACATGTCTTCACAAACAACTTAAAATACACTTCCTAGGACCAGGTCTTCACAAACAACTTAAAATGCAGTGCCTAGGAAAAAAGGAAAGCAGGAAAAAGAGAAATGAACTTTCTGATGCATTCGGAGAATGCAGTGAAAACTAAGCAGAAATAACTCAGATGGTAAGACAGTATATACGGGAATAATCAATAACACATAAAATCACTCTTTTCTAACTCCTCTCAGTCTGCTAACCATGAGAATATAAAACATTCATCAACGAACCTATGAAACTGGCTCTACAGCATCAAGACACCCTTTGACTTGCCATTCCTGTCAAAAACTGTTCAAAACCAACGGAGTTAATTTTCAGACCGAACTCACAGTCGCTTTCCTATTCACCTTACAAACGATGAGAAACAAGTGCTTCTTTAATTCGTAAAGAAAAATAGTGTATGAATGGCCTCCCGTGACCAGACAACTGTTCTGCCCAGTCAGTGCACTTAAAATGCCTGTTAAAAACGGCCCGTGGGCATTGATACCTGAGACTTGACACGTCTTGTTCTCTTCGGCAGAATGTTCATTCTTGTCCCCGGCTCTGGGGGAGCTTGGATATCAGTGCCAAGAACCTCAGGCTCCACTTTTTCCTTAAGATCTAAATTGGGCATTTGTACACCCTAAAAGATCAGAGCAGAGAAAGCAGATTCACTGATAAGAAATCGGACTTGAGAAACAATGGGGAAATAGTAAATTCCCATTAAATCCCTAAAAATGCATGAAACCAGCCAGTGGATGTACAGAGTCAAAGACATCATCTGTATTAAAATCCCTGGAGGTTTTATACTGCAGTTATTAAAACTAAGAAGATGATTCTAAAATTTATACGGAAATGCACATTGTTTGGAAATAACCAAAGCTATTTTGGAAAAAAAAAAAAAGAAGTTGGAGAACTTATACTATTGGATATCAAAATGTGCTATAAAGCTAAGTAACCAAGACAGTGTATAAAAAACCAAGGGAACAAAACAGTACAGACATAAACCCATGCATTTTTAGTGAAGTGCTTTTCAACAAAAGTATCAAAGATCAATGAAAATAGAACACTACTTTTGATTATAGGTGTTGGTTCAACTGGATATAGCGATGCCCTACGCCTTGCCCCACCCAAAGCAATGAACTTACACATTTACCTCCTAGCACACACAAAAGGACTATCATTGCAAACCTGGTTCTGACTCATACTGACCCTATCGGAAAGAATGCAGCTGTCTCATAGAATTTCTAAGACTAACTTCTTTACTGCCCTATCTTCCATGGAACAGCTGGTTGGTCTGAACCATCAACGTTTTGGTTAGCAGTTGAGCATTTACTGAATCATGAGGACTACGAAAATCCACTGTGATCAAGTCAATTCTGACTTATAGTGACCCTATCGGCTAGAGCAGAAGTTCCCTGTAGAGTTTCCAAGGTTGTCATCTTTATGGAAAAGCAGACTAGCACATCTTTCTTCTGGCAAACCATGAAAACTTTCAGTTCACAGCCAATAACTTAACCACTGAGCTACCAACCACTCAACCAAGGGACCAGGTATGTAAACATATGAGAATAAAACATAAAACTTCTGGATTAAAAACAAAGAAAATCTTTTTTGAAAATAGGTTAAGAAAAGATTTAAAATTGATAGCAAAACAATCTATGAAAGGGGAAAAAATTCAAAATATTAGATGTGAAAATTTAAAATTTTTGTTCTTCAAATAAGACATGCATAAGAAAATGAAGATGAATCACAGATAGGGAGAAAATATTTGTATATAATATCTGATAAAAGATCTCGATCAGAAAAAAAAAAGACCTCTATCGAGAATATAAAAAGGCTTACAACTCAACTATAAGAAGACAACTGAGGGCGGAGTCCCGGTGGCGTAGTGGTTGTGCGCAGGACTGCAGCCCACTGGGACGGAGGATCAGTTCCAGCAGTGGGGCTGGGCCTCCTACTCCCACCACCGAAGAGCAGTGATGCAAAAAAAAAAAAAAGACAACTGAGTGATGCCCCCCCCCCAAAAAAAAGCAAAACAAAACAAAAAAGAAGACAACTCTGAGGGAGCCCTGATGGCATAGTGGGCTACACACTGGGTTGCTAACCACAAGGCCCGTGATTCAAACCCACCAGCAGCTCCCCGGAAGGAGAAAGATGCGGCTCTCTGCTCCTGTCATCTGAGTGACATAAGCCACACACTCAATTGTGCACACCAGTCACCTCAAGACAACTCTCTAAGATTTGAACAGACACTTAACACATGTGCAAAACACACAAGAAAAGCGGAACAATCTCCTCCCAAGCAAACCAGCCGCTCGAGTAGAAATCGATTCACAGCAAGCCCACTTGTACGTGTGGGGCACTGTGCTCCTGAACGCCTTGCGGCTGCTGATTTCTCAGATCACCCAGTCTTTCTTCCAGGGTGTCTGACCATGTGGCCATAAGAGAGAGGTATATGTAGCACGCAGAGACTCAACAATAATTAGTCATTAGAAATAAGCAAGTTAACCACACTAAGAAATGACACAGCCACTAGCCCATCGCCATCCCATCAATTCCAACTCAGAGCAATAGACAGAGCAGAGCTGCCCCAATAGTTTCCAAAGCTGCAAATCTTTATGGACGAAGAATGCCAAGACTTTTCTCATTAAGATGGCTATTCAAAAAGGATTAATAGGTCAAATGTTGGTGAGTATATAAAGAATCTGAAGTTTCACACAGTACAAGAAAAGTAAAATGGTTCAGTCACTTTGAAAAACAAACTTGGCAATTCTTAAGTATAACCAAGCAATTCCACATCTAGGTGCCTCACAAGGGAAATGAAGGTCTAATGTCCACACAAAGACTTGCATATCTATTTAAAGTACTATTATTAATAATAGCTACAAATTGAAAACAAACTCATCAATTTATAAAAAGATAAAATGAGGCTGAGCCCCGGTGGCATAAGTGGTTGAGTGCAGAACTGCAGCCCGCGGGCTTGGTGGTTCAAATCCTACGGTGGCTCTCCGGAGCGGCACTGGGTAGCGCCCACGACCACCAGGCAGTGATGCCCACCAAAAAAAAAGATAAAATGCAGTACAACTTTACAACACAATGTCACTGAGCCATAAAAAGAAATGAAATATTGACACATGCTACAACTTGGACGAACCTTGGAAATATTATACTAAGTGAAAGTCACATACGAAATCCTATAATCTATTAATAAGAAATCTCTAGACAGGGCAAAATCATAGAAAAAGAACAAAGATCAAGAGTAGCCCAGGTTTGGAAGCACAGGAGTCAAGTGTCAGTATTTTAAAAGCTATGATCTTTCAGAAGCAAACTGTCTGGTCTGTCCTTCAAGGTGCCTCTGGGTGGGCTCAAACCACTGAACTTTCAAGAGCCTAACCATTTGTGCCATTAAGGACTACGATCTTTCCTTGAATGTGTAAATTTACTAAAGCATGCTGAATGGTATGGTATGTATGTCATACCACCATAAAGCTGTTCTTTTGGTTTTAGTTTTGGTTTGGTTTTTTGGTGCTGAAACCCAGGATTGAATAAAGCTGTTTTTAAAAATTAAAGAAGAGGCTGAGCTTGGTGGCATAGTGGTTCTGTGCAGGACTGCAAGCCACAGGGCTGACGGTTCAAATCCAGCAGCAGCTCTCCAGGAGCAAGGCTGAGCTTCCTGTTCTTATCAGGGCAGTGATGCCACAAAACAAACAAATAAACAAAAAATTAATGAAGAACCTTTTCCAAAAACTAGATCATGAATATATATATATATAGGCATCACTGCCCGGGTGGTGGGAATAGGAATGAAAATATATTTTAAGTAAATTACATACCCTCCTTTTCCAATATCCTTTATCTTGTAGACCATCACAAACAGATATGACACACACTGCTCCCCAAATTTCTGGTGCCTGGAAAAATTAAATCTACCTTGGTTTGCCCAAATAACTGTTAATGTGTTGGATGGAACCCAGCTTAAAATTTACATTTGGATCACTGGATTTTTCCACTCCTAAGAAGAATTATGCTTCTCACCATAAGGCTGACACCAGATTGGAAAAGTTCATATGGGTAGAGAATTCTTTCATAGTGTGACTTCAAAAGAGACCCAGTTCCTTTTCCTGGCAGGTATCCCAAGCGGCTGCCCACTTTAGACCATTTCTTCTCTTTGGTGACCATTTCAAAACCTCCTTTGCTGGCAACGATCTATAAAAAAAGATAGCAATCATTTAGGAAAAGAATCCCAGTCAAGGGAAATATTACTACTATACAATGTCTGCTAAAATAGAAAGTTATTCTAGGCTTACATTTGAAAGCTCTTTCCAACAAATATTTGGTAAGATTTAAACTTGTCAATAATGAAATTAAGAAATAGTCTGCGATTGTCGGAGGTCTTAAATGCTATCACTAATGTTAATTTTGCCTACCCTCAGACCAGGCATTCAAAAATCTCATAAAAAATTTATATTTTGATCATTATTATGAGAAAACTAAACGTATGTGCATACTCGATACCATGAAGATGTTATAGCTTTCACAATATATGAGTGAAAAAGACAGACAAAAAGTAATATTGGAATTTGTTATATAGTTCAAGATGAACAGAAATTCTGAAATTATAAAGTGCTATCAGTAACTAAAAAGAATATAACCGGGCTGAGCTCTGGTGGCGTAGTGGTTGTGTGCGGGACTGCGGCCCACAGGGCTGATCGTTCAAATCCAGCAGCAGCTCTCCAGGAGCAAGGCTGGGCTTCCTACTCCCACCAGGGCAGTGATGCCACATACACACAAAAAAAGAATATAACCAAAATACCGAGCAAAAAATGAATTCAAATGGAATGGTAATAAAAAAATCAGATTACATGTAGACAGTTTTACCCAGAAACCAACAGTGTATTAAGATAGGCAGTAACAACATAAAATGCCCAATTTGGTTGGATGCTGATGTTACGCGGGTATTGAATATAATATACATGCAACAAGGCCCGCTACCTTTGAGAATTTGATAGTGTACATCTCTCACACTCTAAAATATAGACATAAAATAATAACTTTCAGTTACTGAGAATAGTATAGAGTACTATGATACAGTACACAAACTGTATTAGTTAAATAAACTATAAGTAAATGCTCTCCAAACATATATTGCTTTTATATGCCATTAAATCAAAGATTGAGCGCATAAATGCTACAATTACCTGAGTGCAAACCCCAGTTCTGCCCCTTAATAGCTATATGATTTTGAATAAATTACTCATGTGTCTCAGCAGGCTGCTATTAAGATGGGAATAACAGCAACTACTTTATTTTGCAGCTATTCAGAGGATAAATAAAACAAAGCATGGAAAGTCCAAAGATAAAGTTAAGTTCTGTATCAATGTTAGCTGTGGTTATAAAGAATTTACATGCATTGTGTGGGTAGGGAAGGAAGGGAGCACATGCTTACCAGTAAATGAAAGAAATCTGTTCCACTCTTAAACTCTATTATGAAGAAAGTTAACTACAGTCAAAGCAGAAGTGCCCTAGGGGAGTATCTGTAAAATCTAACTTGATATGCACAAGAAGTGAACAATTCCTCTTCTCATACTGAGAGGAACTCCTTCTGCAAAAGAAAGCCAATTTGGCTTTATAAAGCCCAACAGTCAACAGTAGAATACCTAGAAGCAGATGGATGAGATGAGCGCTACCACTGTAGGACACATCAGCAAGCAAAACAAAGACCTCGGCCTCACAGAGCTTACATTCACTCTCGTGGGGGCATACAGGACAAGGCACAATCAGCACAACAAGTAAACTTCAAAGGGAGAAATAAAGTATAAGAAATTAAAGAGTAGTTAAGGGGTCTTAAAGTGGAACAGAGTTGGGACAACTGGGTCTCCATATGGAAGAGAATGAAAGTGGACCTACACCACATACCACGTACAAACATAAATTCAAAAAGGATTCGTGGCCTAACCTCAAGAAAACTAAAACCATAATACTCTTAGATAAAAATATGGGGGTGTAACTTCAGGACCTAGTTTTTGATGATGGATTATTAAGTATAACATTAAAAGCATGAACAGCAAAAGCCAAAATAGAGACTGATCAAAATTTTTAAATTTTGTGCATCCAAATAAAAAAAACAGCCTACAAAATGAGAGAAGGTATTTGGTAACCATTTATCTACCTAGGGTTTTGTACCTCAAAACATATAAAGAACTCTTATGAAGGCCCAAAGAAAAGACATACAACCCAAACAAAAGACAAAAGACTTAAAAAGCAGGTTTACAGGCGATGATCAATAAGCACAAGACAAGATGTCATTTGCTCTCTCAC
>PVJH01005288.1:0-114075 GCA_004026705.1 Nesogale talazaci | reverse complement strand
AGGGAGAAGAGTTGGTAATATTCAAATGGCGGTTTTTTCATTCTCAGTACCTCATCCAAATTGCTTGAGGATCCAAATCTCGTGAGATTTAGTTCCATCCAAGGTCATCGTCTTACAGTGTGATGTTAAATAACATTGGCAACAGTCACTTAAATAACAGTAGGTTCACTGTGGTTAAATTCCAGAATTTTGACATTTTAAAAAAATAAGAAGCAGTTTGATGCGCAGAACATAACAGTTGATTTGGCTTATAGAGGTGGTCATTACAATCATTCATATGATCTAATCACCCTTGTTAATTGATTGCTTCTAGACTTCTTAGAAAATTACATATTAATGTTTTAAACATACATGTGCTAAATTTTGTTCTTTGTCCTTCATCTTCAATTCTATGACAGCGTCTACATTTAATATTTTACCATACACATGAAACCCAATATCAAAGAATCTAGCACCTGTACTTAAAAAGAAGGCTAAACAAAATTTCTTTATTTTCTTTCTTCCTTTGCCTCATCCCTGAAGAATCAGAAGCCAGAGTGAAGATGGCTGCTAGAAAAGAGTAGACCTTCTTCCTCTCTAACTCAGGTTCTCTGGGCTAACTCTCGGCAGGATGTCACCAGCGGAACGATCACGAGTTACTTAATGTTCTCTGACATTTTCAAATGCTCGCTTTATTCACTGCAAACACACATCAGACAACTATCCTAATTTTAATATTATCTCAAACATATCAGATAAAGGGGAAACACACTACATTGTTATTTCAGCCTCGTCGCACAGGGGTAGAGTTGGAGAGAGCAGGAGTGGATGTCTCCGGGTTCCTCGCTCTGTGCAAAGTCAGAGTCTCTACCTGGATTTATATCGGCAGTTCCTGGATGTCATTCTGGTCTTATTGGGGTTCTCCAGACTTTCTGGGGTGGCTTCTTCAGATCATCTGTTGGCTCTTGACAATGGCTCAACTTTTCAGCTGGGCCCCTGTGTCATACTTGATTTCTTCTCTGAGAGGGGATTTCTTGTGCTCGCTTCTTGTAAGGTAGTTCAACGTCTTATAAGGAAGTTGTGTAATGCTCTCCTCGCTAACGTGGCATAAAGCTAAAGTGGACTGCAATCAGCAGCTGAAAGCAAGGCAGTAAGAAAAAAAAAATCTTGTGATTGTGGGAGTGTGCCTTTTAAAAAGTGTTCTGAAAACAATGAAAAATAAAACAGCAAAATTTAAAAATTTGTTCATTCTCATTACTTTGTTTAACTTCTTTTGATTAAAAAAAAAGTACTCAAACCCATCAGGTAGCACTAGAGTGTTCTTTCCTGAGAAGATGCAGTGAGATGGATTAACCATTTTTGTTTTCTGGAAACACTAGACACTTTCTGCCTAGAAAGCTTAGCTCGGCCAGGTTCCCTACTTTTGAACTCTGACCAACATTTCCCTCCGACACTTCAGCAGGGGCATCATTCTCTTTATTAGTCCACAGTGCTCTTCCTCCATTGCAGGCAGTCTTCATCAAACAATTTGTTGAGCCTCATCTGTTTGCACAAAAAACATGGCTATAGAATAAGACATTTACCTATAACCAGAAAATATAACAAAAAAAGAGAAATGTAACTTAGTTGAAACTACTCTCAAAAGGAAATACTATCTTTCAACTAGAAACTTCCCAATGTAAGATGCAAATTATCTTTGCAGTAAATTAAGCTTAACCATAAGTGCCTAGAACCCAGACTACTCCATCATGAATCAAGACCAGCACTTTTCTATATAAATGTTTAATCAAGGGTACTGTACATTGTCTGTTTATCTGGAATTTATTGCAAAATAAGGGAGAATAGATGACCTAAAACAAGATGAATGTATCTCTATTGGACATTTTAATCACTGCTAATGCAATTAAACCTTTAAATAGTGCTTTGGCTTATAGAAAGTTTTATATTTCATTTTCAAAGTTACATTTTGCAGAACTCCTGTGAAATATGTGCCCGAAAGGTGCTATCTTCTCTTTGCACAAAGAGAGAATTTGTACACTAGAGAACATAAATAAATTCCCCTGCATCACTCAGCAATTCAGAATAACAGCTACAATTTCATCCATCACTTAGTCTCACCACACACATTATTGTTCAAGTCAGTTTCAACTGTGTGCAAAGTAGAACTGTTCTATAAGGTTTTTGAGACTGATCTTTCAGAGGCAAATGTCAAGCCCTTTCTGCTGAGGAAATTTGGATGTGTCTGAACCACTATTCTTTTGTCTAGTTGTCCAGAGTTTAACTCTTTGTACTGCACAGGATGTCCTCACTCCTTACAAGTAAAACAAGTCACATGTAAGTGGTCCATTTGTTGACAAGGAAGAGATTTTAAAATCAAGAGTTGATGTAACACTACACCCAAGCACAGTAATGATTTTATGGATAGTACAGGACTGGACAGTATTTTGTTTTTTAATAATTTTCTTGGGGGTTCTTAGAACATTGCATACATCAATTGTATTGAGCATGTTTGTACATATGATGCCATCATCATTTCCAAAATATTTTCTTTTTACCTGAGTCCTTGTGATAAGCTCTTCTTTCCCACGCCTCCCCCACTCATCCACCCACCCTTGTGAATCCTTGACCAATTATACATTGTTATTACTCAGTTTTAGTTTACACTGTCTCCTTTCACTCACATTTCTGCTATTTGTCTCCCCTTGGGGGGCAGGAGCTTTATATCCAATCTTGTGATGGGTTCCCCATTTCTCCCTCCCCTTCCCACTCCCCAAACATCCCCCCGCCATCGCGATATTGCTACTTCCACTACTGTTCCTGAGGGGTTTGTCTGTCCTGAGTTCCTTGTGTGGAGAGCTCTTATCTGTACCAATGTGTGTTCTCCAGTCTAGCAAGATAGGTAAGGTAGAGCTGGGTCATGGTAGGAGTGCGGGAGAGGAAGCATCCAGAAACTAGAGAGATGATGTGTGGTTCATCCATGCTACAATGTACCTTGGTTGAATAATCCCTTTTTTATAAACCTTTGGTGAAGAGATATGGACTTTGTGTCTCCACTTCAAACTCCCTCATTCACATTGATATTTTTTATTTTGGATCTTTTGATATCTGATCCTGCTGACATCTAATGATCACACAGGCTGGAGTGCTTATTTCATGTGAGCTTATTTGCTTCCCTGCTGGATGGCTGCTTGTTTAACCTCAAGCCTTTAAGACCTCGGACACTATATGTTTTGATAGCCCGTTACTATCCTATCTCTTCACATTTGCTTATGAACCCAATTTGTTTTCAGCCACTATTAGTATCAAAGAATGCCTGGGTGTTAGAACAAAGCACTCTTATGTTAAGGGAAGCTTAAGTAAAGGTCCAAAGTCCTATCTTAAAGTTAACATATAAATAGATATATGTACATTGGTCTCTACCCATTCATTATAAATTAGTGTATTTACATGTGTACATGCCTATAGCTGTACCTCTAGAAGTATCTTTTGCCTCCAATTACTTTCTTCTAATTCCTTTCACCTTCCTCCTACCCCACTATTAGATTCATCCTCCATTAGACTTTCAGTAATTCCTCTCAGGATACTTTGCACTTGATTACACCCCAACAAGTATGCTTCGCCCTTTTCACCATCAATTTTAGATTTCTTGTAGACAGCGTTTTTTGCTGTATATGTGGGTGCTATGAATTGGAACTTGTTTCTGCTCTACTGAAGAACAAAATATTTTATATATGAAGAGGTTTCAAAAAGTTTGTAGAAAAAGTCCATTTATATATTGATTCCATTTTTCCACAAACCTGCTGAAGCCTTTACATATTAACGTTATTGCAACAGGTATAATCCAGAAAGAGAAACACATTTCTATTGACCTGTTTTGCTTGTTTTAAGAATGCCTTCTTAGGTATTTTTTTCTTAGGTGCCATTGAAGGAGTTCTGATATTAAATCATGCCTATTAACTTGCTAGTTAATCTCCATTATCCTACATAATCATGTAGTTGAAGCCGATCCACTTACTCCCAAATGTAAAAGAATTAAATACACTATTCCAAATGGGCTTAGAACTGTGGATCACTTTGGCAAGTCATCTTTGATTTATATAAATACCTATTATTAATTTGCTTTGATTATAAAATAGAGGAATGAATATGTTCTGTTAAAGTCTGCCATTTCTTAACAAAAGAAAAGTGATTGCTTGATTTCATGAAAAACTGATGACTTAGGAAAAGGAACATCTAAGTGTTCTGGCAGGTTAAATTAAAGGCATCAGTTTCATTTGTGAAGCGCAAATGTGGGGGCACAGCTGCACTTTTGGCAGTTGTACTATTAATCTCTGAGAGTTGTAAACTTGCCATGGTGGGGACACAGCAAATTCAGCTTCAATAGTCTCTGCTTTTTACATTAATGACATGCAAGGATCCTTAAATCTCTCAGCTTCACTTCAGTACTTTGAGAAGAAGAAATTTCTGTTCTCTTCTCAAAGCACCACAACCACTTCAGTGCATGACTCAACAATCTTTTGTGATGTTAACCCCTTGAATTAAACTCACTTGGATTTGAAGCTGTCAAGGGGACTTGTATTTTTCAAAAGTCATAGAATTTCATTCCACATGATACAAACAGAAGGACTCAAACTCTTCACTGCTGATTAACTTCAATTCAAATGTCAATGAAGACATTCAAGACTTGCTTTTCTGAGAATAGCCAGCATATCTGATTAACATATTACAGAGAAAATGCTAAACAACAGAATAGATTTCACAGTATTCAATGCTATCTTTAATTTCAGTTCATTAGCTAATCTAAATCTAGTACCCTTGAATTTTACTATATGGGCATTTCTTAATCTATAAAGAGCAGTAAATATATACCATGGAATAGTGTGAAAATTTATAGGTAAATAGATAAGGTTTTCTTTAGCTCCAGTGAAATGTCTTGTGTGTACTCTACATTATAAAACAAACAAATACATTGTGTGTATATATATATGTTTTATTATTTACAAAGATTGGGTACTGAGCACTTTCGGAGCTAGATGTCTGATTGAACACACACACACACACACACACAATTCTCTCTTCAACAATAAGGAGAAAATCAACATGAAAGAGAAACCAGGTGACCTGTGATCTCAGAGGAAGACTTGGAAGCTAAGTAAACCAAAACTACCACATCCGACAGACTGCAACTAAGTAAAGAAAGAGAAGGAAGGAAGGGTCAGGCCCACTGGAGAGGCACCCATCACTCTCCTCATTGCTCTTGGTGTCATTTTGCTCTTCACTGGTGGACAGCCCTTGCCCTCACTGCAGCAAGGCTCAGGCAACATAGCATCCTTACGAAGCAGACCACGGAAGTTCTTGTTCCAGGCCCAAACCACAGCATATCTGTCACACCTCTATATTCAAGGAAAAGGAAAGAGTCCTGGGAGCAACCCCAAAGGGTAAACTCAGACTGCTTCATACAAACTATGTAACACAGAAGAAAATGGAGTAACATAAAATTCTGAAGAAAAGCACCTTGTCAGTGAAGAATTCTATGTCTGTCAAAATTATCTCTTAAATATGTAAGAGAACATTATCGATCATCTCCCTGGAACATCAATACTGCCATCAATACTAACTCATAGTGACCCTACTGGGCATGGTCGAACTGCCCCCTGTGAGTCTCTGAGCCTGCAAATCTTCCAGAGCAGAAAGCCTCATATTTCAGTATGAAGAAGAGTGTGGCATTAGAATTGCAGGAAGACTTATTAACAACCATCACTCTGCAAGTAATACCAGCTGGCTTGCTGAAAGTGAGGAAGAATTGAAGCACTTGCTGATGAAGATCAAAGATTGTAGCCTTCAGTATACATGTCAGTTGGGTGTAAAGAAGACCAATATCCCCACAACTTGACCAATAAGTAACGTGATGACAAATGGAAAGAAGGTTGTGATTTCCAATGATTTTGTCTTGCTTGGATCCACATTATATGCTCATCAAAGCTGCAGCCAAGAGATCAAAAGACACATTGATGATGCATTGCATTAGTTCCATGCCAACCCACTAGCTGTAAAGATCATAAATGAGAAAATAGGGGCAAGCTTAAGGGCGCTATTGTGGACACAGATATACCATAAATTATAATGAAAGAAACACACAGAACAGGTGACAAAATCGGTAAAATCGGAGCTTTAACATGCATTAAAAGACTTCATCTAAAGAGCAAAAAGGGAGCCCACATGGTGGTGACAATTTTTTTTGACAATGATGCAAGATACAAAGGCCTATGCTCTAAAATCTAGAGTAAACAGAAACACCTCAATAAGAAAAAAGAGGAATAACTCATTTAAAAAGTAGGCAAAGGGCATAACCAGATAGTTCACCCAGGATGACAGCCAAATGGTCAAGAAATATAGAAGCAATGCTCAGGAAACCAGCACAAGGAACAATAAGACACCACTTTACACAGACAATGAAACCCAAGATAAAACAAACAGATAATAACAAATGGTGCAGAGGCTGGAGAGAGACTGACCTCCTCATCACTGCTGGTGGGAATGTAATAAAATGCGATTACTATGGAAAGTGATAGCAAAGAACTGGGAATGGAAATTCCTTACAATTCATCCATCTCTGCTGGGTAAGGATCATAATAAAAAGAGACGTATGTACATCCATGTTCATCAAGCACTGTTCATAATTATAAGAAGACTGAAACAACTCGAATTCCCATAAGTAGAAGAATGGATAAAGAAACGTTGGTACAACTGGTACATATAAGAACTCCCAACACATAGAATCCAGGACAGATAAACCTCTCAGGACCAATAATGAGAGTAGCCATACCATGGGGGTAGAGGGCAGGTGGCGGGAGAAGTGGGAGAATAGGGGCAACCAATCACAATGATTGATGAACAACACCCCCTGGAGAATGAACAACTGGAATATGGGTGAAAGGAGACAGCGGACAGTGTAAGATATGAAAATAATTTATAAATTATCAAGGTTTCATGAGGGTGGGGGAGGGAGGGGAAAAGAGTTGATAGCAAGGGCTGAAGTAGGAATAAATGCTTTGGAAATGATCATGACTATATATATATATATATATATATATACACACACATATATATGTGCTTGATTGATAGAATTTATGTATGGGTTGTTATAAGATCTGTAAGGACCCACAGTAAAATGATATATTAAAATTAATTTTTTTAAAAAGAAACTTTGGCACATAAACACAAGAGAATTAAAATCTTCAATAAAAACTGACGTCACAATGAAGCACCTCATGACATGAAAGGGCTTGGAGAAAATTATGCTGAGTGAAAGGAGGCAATCATAAAAACGCAAATATTTTGAGGCCACTGCAATAAGGGAAAACAAAGCACAACACTAAGCTCAAGACTCATATCAGAGGGAGTTTGGAGTTTGTTTGCCAAATGGCAGGGGTGGGCGGTCAAGAATAAAGCAATGGGCTAAATGGCTGGTGCATGTTGGCTTTGATGAAGTGGAAGATGTTGATTCATAAAGTAGAAGTGAAATTAAAGACCAAGACATGAGTAAACCGTGACAGTCACCTAGTCTGGTGTCAATTTGAGGATTAGGAGTGTAGGGGCGGAGTCTAGCCTGTCAATCTGGAGAGAGCCAATGAATCCTCTTTGTGGACATGACTTTCTCCTGAGAATTTGGGAAAATCTGGCGGTCTATCCCCTCTGGAAGTGAGAGATTCACTATTTAGTCCCTTGGAGGTGCTCTACTGACAAGATGCAAGGCTGACTCCCTGTGAGACATCTCAGAGGAGAAACCACATGGACCTACCCTGATGGAACCAGACTTCTGAGGCTGGAAAAGCCATGCAGAGTCCCCTGCCAGTGCTGGGATGCTTACAATGGATCCAAAGGCATTCTACCCCCCAGGCTTGTGATCGTCCTACATTTGGCATCATTACAAGTGTTTCTTGAGTCTGAAGAAATCTTTATAGACTGGTATTGGACATATGGGCTAATATTGGACTGAAGACCTTAGACTGGACTGGGCTCGACTCAGATGTTTTCTTAATGTACAGTTGCTCTCTTATATAAAACTCTTTCTTATGCACATATGCTCATTTATGAACTTTGTTTCTTTAGTCTACCCAGACTAACCAGTATAAGGCTTCATTAGAAGTTAGACCGTGGAATATTAGAATACAAAGTTACCAATCTAAAATGTAAATCCCCAGCGGAGTTACAATAATAAAAGAAAAGCAGGTCCCTAGTTCTCTTCCTTGACTATTTCTAGGTTCATTTACTTCTACTTACATAAGAACATTAGTTCCACATACCATTCTTTCTAGGTCTTAGCAGGAAGTTCTAAGAAATGGATTGTCTTTGTGAGACTGGCCCCCTTGGTTTCTGGACTCTGACATTGTTCCCCTACAGCTCCTTTGAGATCTACTTGGAATATTGCCTTCCTTTCCATACAAGGACATAACAGAAAGATTATAGGCTCACTGAAATCAGGTTGCTGATTTCTAGTTTTAAACTACCTGAAAATTTGGGGATTTGAAACCACTCAGAGACACCTCAGAGAACAAACTTGGAAATCTGCTTCCAAACCTAACAGCCATGAAAATCCCAAAGAGCAGTTTTATTTTATCCCAAAGAGGAGTCAGAAACAACTCATCTGCAGCCAATGACAAGAGCCGTCTCTTAAGAAAATCCTGTCATGTTCCCAGGCCTGTTTCCTTATCTAAAACATCCCATTGAGATTGACCTTTTTCTAAAGACAATCTAAGAAACCCAACATGGGTGCTTCCTGGGAGCATAGTGGGTTAACGATTGGGCTGCTAACCTTCAGGTCAACAGTTCCGAACCACTAGGAGCTCTGCCAGAGAGAGGCGAAACTCCCACAAAGTGTCAGAAACCCACAGCGACAGTTCTCCTTTGTCCTATAGGATTGCCTTAAAAATCTGACCTAGTGGAAAAAATAGTTTATGGTACCTTGATAACTGCTTGATCAAAACTGAAGAAAATCAAACCGTATGCTTCTTTTAGACTAAAAATTTCTATTTGCTTACCAATCAGAACACTAAAATGGACAAAATGACATAACCCTTCCCCCCCAAAAAAACAAAAAACAAAACCAAAGCAAAAAAATCAGTTGTTGCCACATTGATCCCAATTCATGAAGACCCATGTAGGTCACAGTGTAACTACATCATAGGGTTTCCAGTGAATGATTTCTCAGAAATAGATCATCAGGTTTTTCTTTCAAGGTGCTTTTTTGTGGACTTGAACCTCTAATCTTTTGTTAGTAAAATAATTTCATGCAGCAGCCAAGAGACTAATCCAGATGCACCTCCAAAAAAGCCCCCAAAATAAAAACAACAAAAAATAAATACCTGGAAAGTCTCTTTCCAAAAATCAGTCTTGGAAAAACGCTTTGAATTTGACATTCACAGAGCCACTAGGCGTCTAAGTTGACCCAGAGCGGTTTAACCTAATGATACATGGGTTGTAAGGGTCTACATGTAATTGTTGGTGTCCCCATGAGAAATATTTGAGAAGGTCTACATGTGATGCTGTTTAGAAGATTCTTTCCAGGGAAATTCAGCCATGCAGGCCTGTGGAAGCCAACACACCAAAGGCAGAATTGCTGGGACATTTTTGCACCAGCTTTCTGTCCTAACGTTGGAATGCTACTAAAGACATTGAAGCACTTTAACTGACTTGATTCTGAGAAAGATGATGACCTTTTTTTTCCCAGCAGGCAGTAGTTTCCCTCTCTTTAAGTGCTACATTCTGGAGAACCAGAGATAAGCAACTGCTGAGGGCTTTACTTACCCTTCTGCTATCTTAAGACACCCAGAGCATAGACCACAAAACCTATCCACTTTTGAAGGAAACCTTTTAAAGCCTGTGTGCTGAGTGGGGCTTTCTTTGGGACACTACTGATTAGCTATTTTTATAAGCAGATAGGCCTGGAAAGATCCTCAAGAGGTCAAACAGTTGAACTTCTCCACCTTGTTGCTTTGTCCCTGCTATCTTCAGAGATAGGCACTCTGTGAGCTATCTAGCTCCTAGCTTGCCTGGATTTCAAACTGCAAGCTGTTTGCTATTCTTAGTCATTTCATAACAGTCCTTCAAAGTCCAAAGTGGGGTCCCAAGCTCAAATATTTTCAGTAATGTAAACTTAGAGCAAAAGACCCATTCTTGACATTTTGTAAGACTATTAACATGATCGTTGCGTTTTAATTTTGTAAATTTAAACACAATTCAGTTTCCCTTAGGCTAAAATACATAATCTGGATACCAGAAATTCAAATGATATCTGTGAGTGTTCCAAATTTAGAGAAAATCAGCTACGTGCATCAGAGTTGAAATTGTCACTTCCACCGCTATCAAGTCTCCAGACAATTGTTGCTGCACATGAAAATGTCTACTTCAGGAATTCACAGTTCCATTGGATGGAATCTCTGCGTAACAATAACAAAATCCTACACTCAGACTCTTCATTGACAAGTGCTAATGCTATTATTAGAAGTATATTACTGCTAATTACCTTGAATGCTTCACTAAAGGACCCTGGTGGAACATTGGGCTAAGAATAGGACTGCAAACCTTCAAGCTCACCAGCTTGCTAGCTGCAGGGAGCACGGTGGGGATGTGGATTGGTGGGGGGTGGGAGGGTTGAGGGAGAGAGGGGATGATGAGACTGCCTTCTCTTTCAGTGATTTACAGACTTACAAACTTTAAGAGGTAGTTCTTTGGATGAGGTTGTTTTGATTCAGAATCAGCTTGATGACAGTGGGTGCTATCTTACATTAATTTACTGTGTATATATGTCCACTATGTATGTTGCGGGAGATGTGCATGCTGAAATTAATTTAATGGAAAAGTACCTTGCAATTCTCATGCTGTTTTTTAATACTATGTGTAACATAGTATTCTGATCTATAACGTGGAGCGGTAGAACCATCTCTCATTCACTTAATGAGATGTGGGGAGAATTATATAAGTACTATCATGAAACCCCACCCCCCTGGAAACATTGTACAGTAACAACGAAGAACATACACGACAATAGCTTGCTTTGACCATTCTGAATGAGTGCTGATGTATCATTAGTTAGTGACTGGTTTTCAGGGGAGAGGCTGGGTTTGGGGAGAGAGTCACGTCCTCATTTAAACATTTACAGAGCAAATCTGCTCTGTAGTCAGTGTTACGATTGCGGCAACCTGCGGTGCCTGCTGTCCTGGCACAGCCGTTCCAGGGCTGGAACCAGACTTTATTATCAATCTCTGCATGCTTAGCAGTGACAGGCCCCAAAGCAGGACGTCAGCCCGAGGAAATGGAAGGAAAGGACAGCAGAGCAATGCACAGAGAAGCAGCTGCAGGAGGAGTCCAGAAGTAAGATGAAACAAAGGCTCTGCAGAGAGAGGCAGTAACAAGGCAGGGAAAATCAGGCATGGGGGGACCACTGCCAGACCTCATTTTGTTATTGACAGGTATCTTGGAAGGTTTGGCATATTTGATTAGCAATCATAAACAAAACAAACCGAATCTGGGAAGCATGATGTGAGTCCGTGAGTTCCTTTATTCCCCCATTCTAGGTATTAACAGTGAGTCAGATTAGCTTCAAGTGAAAACAACAACAATAAGAGTAGTGGGCACAACCCCAATCCCAACTACAGGGGCAGCCACCTCTCCACCAGGGGAGTTCAGCACTTGCCTGGGAGGTCAGCACTTGAAGCTGCAGCTTGGGGAATGAGAGATGCCTGACCAGAGCACATGAGAACAGATGAAGAGGGAGGAAGAGAGAATGGAGTGCAGCCTGGTCCACTCATCCTGGTTCAGGATGACACTCCCACTGAAAACAGCCGATGCACAAAGAGAATCTTATGGCCAGCCCCACTATGAAAGAGAGCTACCATCACTGACCCAAGACCTTTCAGGGTCAACAGTGGAGAACCAGGGTCAGGATTATACCCTGTCTGACACAACCACAGCAGGAAAAAGCACTAAGGGTGTGCAACAGAGTGTGGAAATCCAGATGGAATGGCCACGATAAACTTTGCGACCAGAGAGTGGCGCCCCATCTAACTCAACCAGGGGACACTCCTGGAGGTCAATGAACAGACCTTGAATTACTTACATCTTTTTATATTGTTATTATATATATATATATATATATATATATATATGACATCGGGGGTTTCTTGTTGTTGCTATTGTTGTTATCATTGCTTTATTTTCTTTGGTTGCTTCATTTTAGGAAGCCTTTTTTGGGTACATATTGTTACCTTTGCAGGTCTATCTAGAGAAGATAGGCTGGAGGAACAGTCTGGAGGCGAAAACGACAGGACTGAGAGTTCCGGGGTGTGGGCCATAGGAGAAGGGGAGGAGGAAGAAAGGAGATGGTGTTGACCAGTCCAGAGATAAGGGTATACCAATTGATCCAAAATTAGAGACAAGGCAGATGAGAGAAGTCCAGCAGGGATTGACCACAGGTAATAGAAAGAAAATCCTGAAACCCAATGGAGGCTGAGTATGATAGTGGGACAAGAGGGAAGTAAAAGGAAATAGAGGAAAGAACTGGGGGTAAAGAGCATTTATAGAGGTTTAAATACAGGCAGGTACATAGGTGCATATATCCATATGTGACAATAGAGGAAATAGATCAATGAACTTATACATATAGGCTTAGTAGTAGAATAGCAGCTGGGCATTGGACCTCCACTCAAGTACTTCCTAAATGCAAGAACACTTTGTTCTATTAAATTGGCTTTCCATGATGCTCACCTTCCCTACCTGATCACTGAAGACAAAAGTGTGCATACGCAATGGTGGTGAAGAAAGCTGATGGTGCCCAGCTATGAGAAGATGTGATGCCTGGCATCTTAAAGGCTTGAGTAAACAAGCAGCCATCCAGCTCAGAATCAACAAAGCCCACATGGATGAAACACACCAGCATGTGGACCATGAGTTGTCAAAGGTATCAGTTATCAGGGTTTAAGAACTAAAAATCATAACATTGCATGCTCGTTTTCCTGATATGATCACAGATGACAAATGTGTGCATAAGGAAATGTGGTGAAGAAAGCTGATGGTGTCCAGCTATGAAAATATATAGCGTCTGGGGTCTTAAAGACTAGTAGACAAACGGCCATCCAGCTCAGAAGCAAAAAAGCCCACGTGGAAGAAGCACACCAGCCTGTGTGACCACAAGGTGTTGAAAGGATCCAGTGTTAGGCCTCAAAGAACTAAAAGTCTATCATTATAAATAAGGGGGAGTACAGATTGGTGACCCAAAGCCCATCAATAAGTGAAGCAACATCCTCTTACAGAGGGGTTACAGGGAGAAAATGAACCTGTTAAAGTACAGTGTAGTAACAATGAAATATGCATCTTTTCTCTAGTTCTCAAATGCTTTCTCACATCCACTGTCATGCTTTCGATTCTACCAGACAAGCCTGACTAGAACAGGGGATGTACACTTGAGGCGGAAACATGGGGAACTTAGGATAGATATTCCCTCAAGATGAGTGATGGGCGTGGTGAGACTGGGATGGGGGAGGGATAGTAGAGTAGAAAAGGGGAACTAATTTCAGGGATGTACATATAACCTCCTCTCTGGGGCATGGCCAACAGGGAAGTGAGTGAAGGGAAACATTGGACAGTACACGAAATGAAATAGCAATTTGTAAATTATTAAGGGTTCATGGGGGGCTAGTAAGGAAGGGAAATATGGGGAACTGGAACTGAGGGCCTAAGTGGAGGGAAGATATTTTGAGAGTGATGATGGCAACAAG
Organism: Nesogale talazaci; assembly: GCA_004026705.1. Taxonomy (NCBI): domain Eukaryota; kingdom Metazoa; phylum Chordata; class Mammalia; order Afrosoricida; family Tenrecidae; genus Nesogale; species Nesogale talazaci. The sequence goes on along the minus strand of PVJH01005288.1, from coordinate 100,321 downwards.
TGTGCAAATGAGATCTGCATACAATTCATGTGTGTATGGATCATGAGGGGAGGTATATGAGTACCCAATAGAATGAGTCATCAAAAAAGGGGGGATATAGCTTTTTTTCTTTTTTAAGAGGAGCTTATACCAAGGGCTCAATGGAAAATGTTTGGAAATGTATGTGGCAACATGTGTGCAAATGTGCTTGATACAGATGATGTATTGAATGTTATAATAGCTATAAGAGCCCCCCATAAAATTATTTTTTTTAAAAAAGAGTAGTGCGGGACGAGGTCGTGTAAGATCTTCCTGTCTTTCCTTAAAATAATTCCCCATTATTGAGTGTCTGTTTCTCTCCTCCATCTAATGGATCCACTGATCATTCCCGGGATTTGGGCTCCACAGGGACCCCTGTGTGTCACAGCAGAGCTATGTTCCACAGGGATTTCAGGGATTGACCTTTTGGAAGTTGTGTTGTGGTGGTTGTTACTTTGCACCCTCCAAAGCTCATCAAGTGAATTCAAAGATCCAGATGATGCTCATTTGTTTTTGATGGGAGGGGGTAGTACATGTCTCGTTCATGCCACCAGTCAGACCGTTCATCAAGCTTTCAACGTAGAGGTTCTGAAAAGATTGAGTAACCGTGTGGGACAGACAAGTCCTGCTGTGTGGGAGATGGGAGCCTGCTCTGCCACCACCACAATGTCCCTGCTCATGGAACCCTCTCAATGAGCCAATTTTGGGCAAAACACAGCATGTTTCTCTTGCCCCATGCACCTTCCTCACCTGGCCTCGCTCCCTGACACTTGTTTCCTCGAATGAAGAGATACATGAAACGATGGCTAGTTGATGATGTAGAAGACATGAAGAAATAAAGAGAGAGGTGCTATCAGCCATCCAAAGAGATGAGTTTAAAACATTTTTCCAAGAACAGAACTGCAGATTTGACAAAGGTTTTGAGCATAATGGAGAGTACTTTGAAGGTAATAAGGTTGTTTTGTTAAAAAAATTAAATATATAACTTTGAAAGAAAATATGATCTATTATTATTATTATTATTATTATTATTATTATTATTTTGCTGGGGGTAGGTAGCCTCTCACACAATAGTCAAGACCTCAGTTTGAACCCACCCACAACTGTGATAGAGAGAAGACCTGGTCGTCTGCTCCTGTAAAAATCTCCATATAGAGGGCTGAGCCCCAGGGGTGTAGTGGTTGTGTGCGGGACTGCAGCCTGCTGGGATCGAGGTTCAATTCCAGCAGCGGCTCCACAGGAGCAAAGGCTGGGCCTCCTACTCCCACCACCAGAGGGCAGTGATGCCCCAAAACCAAAACAACAGCAATTACAAAAAACAATCTCAATATAGGAAACTTTATGATACTGTCTTGCACTCTTCTTTAGGGTTGCTTTAAACTTGACTCCATAACAAACAACAGTAACCGTGATGCGTCGTGCTGTTTGTGTACCTTTTAGCCACTTAGATATCCTATTGGGGAAAGTGCCCTTCAAGTCATATTTTTAATTGGATAGTTTCATTATTTTATCATGTGTAACAATTACTTATTTTTCCTGGCCAAGACTTTTATTGGATAAGTGAATTGCAAATAATTATCACTGTGTGTAACCTGAATTTCAATCATTTATTGGTGCATGTCAATGTTTAGTATGATTAATTTTCATGAAATCCAATTTTCCAATCTTTGACTCCATGGTTGGTATATTTTGGAGCTCATGAAACAATATTTTCCCTTCCTAAGGCTATGAGGGTATTCTCTTTCTCCTCTCTCATTTTTTCCCTTTCACATATAGCTGTTATGAATTTGAATTAATTTTTTGTCTGATGAAATTAAGAATCGTTTTTCTTTTAAATACATCATTCTGATCAATATTGCACTTTTAAAAACGACCCTTTACCCACTGAATTATATTGGTTTCTCAAAATTTATCTCTCATTGGCCCTTTCATGAATCTCAATTTAACTGTCTTTCTGCCTAGACCAAATGCTTGTTTGAGCATTTTTGGTTTCTGCCTCTGAACCCTTGGACTTTGAACTTAAAAGCACTCACCACCACATGAGATGCTTCAAAGTTTTCTGAGTTTCTCTGGGACCTTATAGTGAAGTGCAGAATTCAGAGACAGAAGGGAATATACTCAAGGGAGGAGAGTAGGGGAAATGGAGCCAAGCAGTATCTTGGAAAAGTTGACATTTGGAAAATCTTCAGTCTCCAACCAACTTGAAGCTTGTCTGGCATTAATTTTTACAAAAGAAATTATTACCACAATTTCCTAGCTATATCCTCAGGAACATGGTCTTATCAGTTAATGTGTTGTTTTAATTGTATGATTATGTACATATTCCTATAATTATGTTGACCTTTGGCAAGCCTGCATTGTAGATTATTTTAGAGTTCCATTCAGTCGGATAAGGATCACTCTAAGTAGAAATCAACTTGATGGAACCTAACAACAGCTACAAGTACACAATTGTACTATTTGCAAATAATGTCACGTCTATGTCTTTCGATCCAAAGTTTAGATAATATTCCTTATTATTGCTTATGCCACTTGTCAGACCCCTCAATTAATGTTAGAGATAAATGACAGCAGTGGCACCTCTCTTTTGCTTTCAATATTAGCAGAATAATTAATTATTCACAATTAATATGATGAGAGTAATGACTATCCACCACTTGAAATTATTTACAACTAATGTGATGAGAGCAGTGACTATCCGCCACTTGACTTCATTTGGTTGTATGTGTTGGATTGCATGTTGCTATGATGATGTGTTAGTCAGGGTAGACTAGAGGAACAAATTTCAGAGCCACGCACATAGGTATAAGGAAAGGGTTCATACACAAAAGAAATGTGACCCTAAGAAGGCATCCCAATCCAGTCCAGTGCAAAGTCATAAGTCCAATAATAACCCATAAGCCTGAAATCAGTGTATAAAGTCTGTTTCCGACTCAGGAAGTCACAGGTCAATGGGTGCAGAATCCCAGTGCTGGCAGGGGTCTCCCCATGGCTCCTCGCTTCCAGGGCTCAGGTCCATCAACAGCATGCCACTCTAGCTTCAGAGGTCTGTCTTCATCAGGGCAAAGCCGTGTGGTCTCTCCACCAGCTACTCCAGCTTCCCAGCTGCCGCCATTCTGTATTGCCTGCGGTTAATCATCTCTCAAACTAACTTCCAACAACTGGGGAAGATAGCTTCTCATCTTCACGAGGGAAATATTGCGAGATTTCCCAGGTGAAATGGCTTTCTCAGGTGAAAGCCATGCCCGCACAGAGGCCTCATCAGCTCCTCAATGGCTTTCTCCTGATTAACAGGCCAGACTCCACCCCTACATTTCAATTATAAAATTAACATAAGCACATGACTGCCACAGATGATAAAAGCTATGTTAGTGATATTCCGTATATCAGCAAGGTTACATACAGTGAACAGGTTTCAATGGAGCTTCCAGACTGAGAACAGACAACAATACAGAATGGACTTTCCACTTCAGAGCAATTAGCCACCGAAAACCTTGTGGCTAGCAGGGAAACAATGTCAGTTACTGAAAACTGAATGAACAGAGGCAGGACATTATCAGAGATAGTACCAGCTGAGCAGACCCGCAGGTGGGAAACCCCGCAAAATATGACAGAGTGATAGAAGAGTTGATCACAATGATACAGATGGAGTAAAGTCAGTAGGAGGAAGCCTTTGGGTTGTCCATTTCCTGATGGGGCATCACTCAAAACGAGAAGAAACATCTGCAAACATCAATTAGTAGCCGGAACTTGGAAAGTATGAAAGCATGAATCTAGGAAAATTAAAAACAGTTGATTGAAGTGAAATACATTATGATAGATACTGTAGGCATTAGTGAGCTGAAATGGACTGGTATTGGCCAATTTTAAGCAGATAATCATCTATGTGGAGATGACACAATCAAAAGGAAAAGAGGAATGATGTTGCATTCATTGTCACAAAAGATGTTTCAAGATGTATTTTGAAGTACAATGCTGTTTGTAACAGGATAACATCTATCTGTACACTAGGAAATCCAACCAACACAATTATTCAAAATTATGTACCAACACCTAAAACTAGTGTTGTAGAAATCAAAGAATTCTATCAAGATTTTCAGTTAGAAATTGATCACACATCCAAAGTTGACCATTTTTGGCAAAAGGAGAGCAGAATTTGGAAACAAAGAGGAAAGAATGTAAATTGAAATATTTTCATGGTGATGTAAATAAAGCTGGAGATCATATGATAGAATTTTGCAAGACCAATGACTTGTTCATAGCAAAAAGCTTTTTCCAACAACAAAAGGGGACTATATTTGTGAATTTATCCAGATGGCATACACAGAAATCAAATGGACTACAACAGCAGCCTTTGCAATAAAGAACATGGTTTGCAGCCTTTGGTAGAGATTATTACCCAATGTATTGAAAACCAAAATCCTCACAATTGCACCAAATAGGTAATATGATAAACAGAGGAAAGACTGAAGTTGTCAAGGATTCATCTTGTTTGGATGCACAATGTTCATGAAAGCACCACTCAAGAGATCAAATGCTGCACTGCATTGGGTAAATCTACTGCATGTTAGTCTGGGTTAACTAAAGAACCTGTGTCATAGGCACTTATGTGTGTAAGAAAGAGCTTTCTATCCAAGAGAAGTGATATATTAAGAAAGCACCCGAGCTCAGTCCTGTTCCACCCATAAGTTTGGTATTAGCCCATGTGTCCCATACCATGTGTCCCATAAATTGCTCTTCAAACTCATCTAACATATGCAATGATGCCAAATGTAGGAAGCTCACAGGCCAGTGGGTGGAAAGTCTTGTGGGTCCAGTGGCAGTGGAAGCATCTCTCCGGCATGGTATGTGGCTCCTCCAGCTCCAGGGCTTTGGCTCCATCATTGCAGCTCCACGTGATTTGTCAACAGAAATGTTTTGCAGGGAAAAGAAGCAGAGAGAGCGTGTCTAGTTCCCAGTGAACTATTTGTCTCCATAGCACCTCCAAATGAGTTCATCATGCTGCAAACTGATTGACAGGCTAGACTCCTGTTGTCAGTGGATTATATTGCTGCCATAGCACCTGACCCAAGGCATAGAATTTTCAATGGCCTCATATGCATGTGAAAGTTAGACATTGAATACAAAAGACTACAGAAGAATCAAAACCTGTGAACTATGCAAGTATGAAAAGCTCCTCAGAGGCAAGGATAGAGAGACTTTGTCTCATGTACTTTGTATATCTTGTCAGGAGAGATCAGTCCCTGGAAAAGGACATCATGTGTGTTAAACCAGGTTGATTAGAGAGACAAATCCAGAGACACTCACCTATGTACATAAGAAAGAGTTTTATATCGAGCAGTAATTGTATATCAAGAAAACATCCCAGCCCAGTCCAACTCAGGTCCCTAAGGCTGACACTAGTTCATAAGTCTGATAATCGTCCATACATCCCGTTTCAGACTCACGAAGCTACATGCAATGGGGCTGAATCGCAGGAAGATCTCAGGCCAGTGGGCACAGGGTTGTGTGGACCCAATGGCAGTGGCCGCATCCCACGGCTCATGCAAGACAAGGAACCAGGTGAAGTGGGAAGGAGCGATATCACAAGAGTGGGGCGAGCCAGGTTGGCAAGATGGTATTGCCAGCATTATTGTGCGATTTCTCCCAGCTGCTGACCCAGCCCTAGCTCCCAATAGGTCCTTCAGCAAGATCAACGTTTTGCCTTCAGAAGCCAACCGATAGCAAATCCGACTGGCTGAAACTTGGGCTGAAAAATTGGCTGGAAATTTAGCACCACAAACTTCCTATAGCCAATCTCATCAAACAACATAATGAAGATGCTTTAGAATATGAAAGAAAAAATGAGTTGGAAGAAACGATTGAAATACTATCAGAGTATGCTCCATGTAATGATGGCAGGAATTTCTCTAGACTCACCAATCTTTTGAATGTAAATGAGAGAGAACAGCTACATGTGAATATATGGCATCAGCATTTGTGCTGCATCATTAAGTGAAAAAAACACTTCTGTGTTTTTCAGATATTGCATATTGTGATAACCTGGCAGAAAATGTCATGGTATAACAGGAAAACTGCTTCCACTTAGAAAGTCCATTGTATTGAATGTACAGGTTGAAGAAGTTAATCTATAAACCACATTCAATGGGTGTGTGTGGTCGGAACCACAAGTACAGAACTGTGTAGCTTGGTGGAAACAAGGGTGATGAAACCATGGCAGGGTGCGAAGGCTCTCAGGTCTGTGTCCAGGTGGGGATACACTGAGTCTCAGCAAGCAGAGGGTAAAGGGGCACGAGAAAAAGGAGGCATTCCCAGAGTCTCTCCTGTCAAAAAGCTGCGGCCTCCATAAGGAGCCATCATCAGGCTGTGACCTGAATGATGGATCAGACTCCACCCCTCCTCATTCACACATCAAATCTAACTGCCACAGGAGTCAGAGCACTCGTGTAACACGCGCTGTAGTTGACACGATGGTAAAACTGGAGTGGGGGGAGTGTGGTGGTGGACATGGAGTATGTGACCCTACAATATTTGTAATTGTTTTGAAAAAATCAAATGGAAAATTTTAATAAAAATGCAAGACCTGAAATAGCAGTTTAGAAAGGCAGTTAGGATTTTAACGTGTAAACTATGCACTTTGAACTTAAACATAATCTCGATTTAAAACAAACAAGTTGAAGAAAATAAAAAGACATCCTGTTCCACTTATCAGTAGGGTAAACTTTGTATTTCCTACCCTTAATAAAGTAAATGATGCTCATTGGTATTCTACCACACAGAGTGTCAGAACAGAAAACATTACATAAATATGTTAAAATGAAAGTAAGAATTCTCTTTTCTTTTTTCCTGTCACCAAATCCTAAGACTATCAGGATTCTTTACAGCATAATTTTTAGCTAAATGGGATACACAGATTTTAAAGCTATGTGAGTTTTGGGACATTTCGTTATTTGAAGTAAGATTAAAGCTTAATTCTGTGTCTACATGACTGCACCCCACACTTAATAAATACCAAGCTCAAATTATTTTCAACTAGCTCTAAAGCTGTTTCTGACACCATCAGATTCATTAACGACTATTTTATACTAGGAATTTAATTTTATCACACATTAATTTACATAGTGTTAATCACAGCAGAATCCCAGACTACAGAAACTAAAACTGTGTGTACTTTTGTATGTTCAGGGACTGAGCCCTGGTGGCGTAATGGTTGTGCATGGGACTGCGGCCCACTGTGGGAGGCCCAGCCTTGCTCCTGGAGAGCTGCTCCTGGATTTGAACCGCCACATCAGTGGGCCGCAGCCCCGCACTCAACCAGTACCAGTGCCACCGGGGCTCAGCCCATTTTTTCACATTTGAGAAGAATATAGAATTTCATGTCAGGCAAAATGTTGGTGTATAGTAACTGAAATATTTCCTCCTAAAACTAAGTAGCAATTTTTGACTTCACAATTGAGTCTACAAGAAAAAAAAAGGATCTTCCGGTTTCCTCTCCCATCAGATCAAAACACTGGTGAGGGTGGTCGTAAGAGGAGGAAAAGAAACAGTGAAGCTGCACTCAGTGCCCTTGGAGCTTGGGCTAGTTTCAGACAGGGCCACACTAGGTCAAATGAGCTATGGCCCCCCAATGGCTGAGTAGCTGATGACAACCCTGGGCAGCAGTAGCTGTGACTGCTCATGGATTTGTGGGGAAGAGGGAGACTTTCTTGTTCTTTGGTAAAGGGAAATAAACTCTAGAAAAAAGAAAAAAAAGGAAATCTCAAGATTGCAAGAAACTAGAGCAATAAATATGTGGATTTATACTGTGGCTGCTCGAAGGGCTGTTATTATTCTTAATAACATTATTAAGCACAATAATGAAGGGGCTTAATAATGAAGGTGTCCTACAACATGTGAAAAAGTTGGAACTAGAATGTAGGGCCTGTTCAAAGGAGATGCAAAAACTAAGACTCTTGCATAAAACTTGGATTTCAAAGGGCTAAAAACTGAACAAAATGAAAAGCCTTTTGGGGACAAGCCCGAGTACAAGTATAGGAAATAAATAAAGAAATAAATAAAGAAAAAACCCTGGTCTTGAAACTACAATGGCTCAGAATTCCATAAACTTTAAATAAGCCATTTGCATAAAAACAGAGTAGGTGTGAAGAAAGGAATCAAAAACAGAGCAAAACATGACAGAATAAGAGATTCGAAAATAGAACAAAAATGTCTGAAATGGACCAAGAGGAAATTTTACATTTTTCCCCTGAACATTGATGTTCCAAGAGTCAATGTTTGGGATTGTTACAGGAATAGTAAAATGAATAAATTTTAGATTTGAGAAGTACACACACATACACACACACACACACGCACACGCATGCACGCCCCTTCTCCCCCCAAAAAAAGGTTTAAAAAAAGATAAGTATCTTCTTACACTATCATGAAATTGCTACTAGGTCAGTTTAAAAAGCAAGTCCATCATTATAATAGGACATAGGCCAATGAATATGAAGACTAATGAAATTTTTTGGAGCTGCTTTTTTGCTTTCAATTAAGAAGACATTAAAAACCAGATTGAAACTCCTGTGCTAATAGTCAGAAAACTGGGCAAAATGTAATCCACAGCTTTTAATATTCATTGGTGAATAATTTCCAGAAGATAGACACAATGAAGTAGAAACCAAGTAGGGTGTGGTTTTATTTTGGAGATTAGAGGTCACTGAAAGCAGTGCAGTCAAATTTCCGTGGGGTCAGAGTTGCTAAGAGGAGAAAAATGTTTCTAGAAAGTTGCATTGGGTACACCTGGAATTTTGCAAAGGACTGTGCTATATATGCATCGAGTAAAACTCAAACTAGAACAAGGAAAACCAGGAAATTCTAAGTCAAGAAATATCCAGTGTTCAAAAACAATAGGGGGATGTGCGAGTTCCAGCCACTCAGAATTGAAAGTCCTCAGAGACCCTCAAATCATTTAATGGAAATCTGGCTTATTATGAATTAGTAACAGGACTAAACCACATTTAGAGTGTAGGACACTCTAGACCAGGGGCATGGCAAACTTAGGTAGAAGAGCCAATCCTTGCCTCACAATGTTTTAAAATTAGTTGAGAGCCATAAATATAATTTACAGACAAATGAGATCACCACTCTCTGAATGAGAGCCTTATAGTTTTTCAATTTTACTTCAGAGCCCCATGTACAAACCCAAACAGCTGCAGATGGCTCACGAGCCTCAGTTTGTCTTGCTCTAGACCGACCTCAGCAAAGATTAACACAGGATTTGATGGATTAAGTGCATCACCAAACAATTTATTTCCAGGTTAAAAAGAAGACCACTCGTCTTTAAAATTAGCAAAATCCAGATATTCACTAGAATAGACACCTCAATCATCAGCAGGTACTCAAAATTACTAAGCACATGAGAAGCAAGAAAATGTAATATAGACCAAGAGAGAGAAACAAAAATAAAGGCAGATGATGGAAATATATCCAGAAATGCAAGAGATGACGAGATGAGTAAAAGAAATATGACAAAGCTGTCAAAACTGTTTCTTCTTACTATTATCAGTTGCTGCTGAGTCACCCCACTCACTACAGAGGAAAGTGCAACCCAGTCCGACACAATCACCATAATCAATGTGGATTGTAGGCTTTGCTGGATGAGCAGCAAAATGTTCATCCTCCATACAGCAAGCCCGGATTTATAAGCTAATAGATTAAATAGAGTTTAAAAATAAAATAATACAAAAAGGACAGAAAGGAACTTCAACAAAAACCAAAAATATGACTAACAGCAGCACAAACTGCCAAAGAACTGATAAGGATACTAGAAATAAAAAGAGACACTAATTTTAATCCAGATATATCACTTTTACAATGGCCTGACATTTAACCTATCAAGCTTGGATTCCTTCATTTCTGTAGCCTTGAACCGAAATGATTACCATTATTTGCCTTTAGAGCCATCCTATGGAAATTCAGAATGCTACTGTCCACTTCTACAATTATGTAAGACATTTCCTAGTTAATAATTTTTCTTTCCCTCTCATTCCAAATATATGTGTGTATGCATGCACACATATGTATATTTATATGCCATTGGTTTTCTCTAGAGAATACAGCTTAATGCACAGGAATGACAATGCAAAAGGAATGGTGTCATGTTAATTGTCAAAAAGAGCACATTTCAGGATCAATCTTGAAGTATAAGGCTGTCTATGATAGGATAATACCCATAAGGAAGACCAGTTAATAAAATTATTATTCAAATATACACACATTACTAAAGCTAGTAGTGAACATTGATGAATTCTACCAATTTATTCAGTCTCAAATTGACCACACATGCAATCAATAAGCATTGATAGTTATTAACGATTAGAATTTAAAAGTTGGAAATAAAAAAAAAACATAAAATATGAATTTGGTGAAAACTATAAATCTGAAGATTTCATTAAAAAATTTTGGAAGTCAAGCAACTTCATCAATGCCAAGACATTTTATCAACAACATAAACAGTGGCTACACAATTGGACCTTAATAGATGAATTGCACATGAACTAATATGGCTATATCTGTGGGGAGAGATGAGATTGTGTACAACACCTCTTGGCTCCTGCATCAGCCTCCTGGTTTTTCGTATGCTTGAGCCCAAAGTTGTAGCCACTGTGTTGCACTGCTTTGTCATGAGCCCTCCTCTTTTTCTCTGCCCCTCTGTTTTCCCAAGTGTGATGTTCTTCTTCAGGAGTTGATCTCTCCTGATAATGTATACAATGTACATGAGACAAAAATCTCCCCATCCTGACATCTAAGAAGCATGTTGACTGCACTTCTTCCAAGACAAATGTTTATTTTTTTGGCAGTCCATGGTACTTTAAATATTCTTCAGTAATACCATAATACAAACACACATCAATTCTTCTTCAGTCTTCCATATTTAATATCCAACTTTCACAAGAAAAGGGGACAATTAATTAGAAATACCATACCTTGGGTTAGGTGCATTTTAGTCTACAAGAGAACATTCCTCATTTCCAGCACTGTAAAGAGGTCTTGCCAACAGGGAAGTGGGTGAATGGACACATTGGACAGTGTACAATATGACAAAAGAATGACAATTTGTACATTATTAAGGCTTCATGGGGGAGTGAGGGGAAATATGGGGAGCTGATATGGGGGGCCTAAATAGAAGGAGGATGTTTTGAGAATGATGATGACAACAAATGTGCAAATGTGGTTTGCATACAATTGATGTATGTATTGATCATGATAAGGATTGAATGAGCCCCAATAGAATGATTTATTTTTTAAAATGTTGAAAACCAATCAATCAATCAATCAATAGGTGTTGCGCTGCAGGTTGACCCAATCGAAGGTGTCACTTGATCTGTTGACTACTGTTTCCGTGGGCACTGATTGTGGATCCAAGTGTAATTAAATTCTTCACTTGGTCCATGAAGAGAGAAGGAGTTCATTAAAATTCAAGAAATAGAAAATAATAAAATGGATGCCAGAAGAGAGTGAAACTTCTTTTTGGACCTATAGTAGTAATTAATTCAAGTAGAAGAAAAAATGAATTACAAAGGAGATGAACAGGCTGAGCCCCGGTGGCACAGTGGTTGTTTGTTGGACTGCGGCCCACTGGGTTGGGGCTTCAAATCCAGGAGCAAGGCTGGGCCTCCTGCTCCCACCACAAGAGGGCAGTGATGCCCCAAAAACCAAAAAAAAAAGAAAACAAAAACAAAAAAGCAAAAGAGATGAACAGGTGACTTCAGAATAGCTCAAGGAGACAGAATAAAGTATTATATTGAAATATGCAAAGGCCTAAAGTTAGAAAGACAAGAGAGAACCTACTTAGCATTTCTCAACTTGAAAGAATTGAAAAGATTTTAGCCATGAGTTGAAATATTAAATGATTATCTGGCCAAAATGTTGAATGGTACAGGAAACATCAAAAGAAGATGGAAGGAATACAGTGACTGTTCCAACAAGAATTGCTCAATGTTCAATTATTTGGGGAGGCAGCATAAGAGCATGTATTAGTGGTATTGAAGGAGAATTGCTAATTTCCTGAAGGTATTGGTGACACATACACTTGGGGAATTAATAGAATTTCAGAAGTACATGTGGAATCCAAGAGTTTTTCTAAGTATGTTAAATTTTAATGTGGTATATTACTATTGCATACTCAAAAGAAAGATATACAGAATATAACAGCCTTACTAATCTTTCCATTTTTCTTAACTGAATTCTACAAATGAGTTTGAATCTACTAATAGTTTTATATCATGAAAATTTTATTAATTTCCCATCCTATGTATGTTTACTAGATTGTCATTTTGCTGTCATTATACTGTGAATTGTTTTTAATTATTAATGGTGTGTATTCTGTTAGAGTTTATAACTAAACTGTATATACTTATACTATACATGACTTTGGGCAAGCTTCTTATTCCTCAGCTGTTTCATCTGTAAAATGAGGGTAAATAAGCCTCGTTTTATTTCATAAGGTTTCAAGGATTATGTGTAAAGCATATAAGGCTCTTATAAATGCGTCTGATACATGGAAAATATTTATTCAATATTTATTCATAGAAATGGAAACCACACCTCTTTCTTAATCCGCCTGTAAGAACTTTGATCAGAGGCAAATATTATATATGTATGTATTTAGATATAACCAATATATGAAATATACAAGTGTATGTGCAATATATACATATATATATCTATTCTAATGATATGACTTCCCTGTAGTATAGTTTTTGTGGGCATCACTGCCCCCTGGTGGGAGTATGAGGCCCAGACTTGCTCCTGCAGAGCTACTGCTGGATATGAACTGCCCAACCCTGTGAGCTGCAGTCCCGCACTCAACCACGACACCACCGGGGCTCAGCTCTCCCTGCAGTAAAGTATAAATTCAAAACTCACCGTCATTGAGTTGGTCCCTACTCATGGAGAAACTATGGGATAAGCTGTCACTGCCTCTGTGAGTTTCCAAAATTGTGACTTCTTATGGGTGTAGGAAACCTCATCTTTCTCTCGCAAAGCTGCTGGGTGCTTCACACTACTGACTTTGTGGCTAGCAGTCCAGTTTGTAACCACTGCACCACCAGGCTTCCAGTGTCATCCTCTCAGTACTGATTCACAGTGGTCCCCTGCGTGGTTCCGAGACAGTAACTGTTTCTGAGCCTAGTCTTTCTCCCATAGTATAACATAGATGGTACTACATAAATTTCTTAAATGAATATATATTTTATTAACAAATGGATAATTATATTAGAAAAATGTGACTGAAGGGATACATTGGTCATTGTAAGATATGAAAATAATATAATTGATTAAGGATTCACTAGGGTGGTAGAGTGTGGGAGGGTGGGGGATAGAGTGGAACTTATGTCAACGGGTTCAAGTTGGAAAATAATGCTTTGAAAATGATGATGGCAACAGCATAGGTACAAGTCCACGTGATATAATTGATTAGTGGATTATTATAATATCTGTAAGAGCCGTCAATAAAATGATTTATTTTTGTAAAACAAGGAAAAATCGCCTAATATTTAAATTAAAAACAAAACAACTTTAATCGTTGACAACTCTTGACAATTCAGATTTTTTTTTTTTAGAATTCAAAATGAATGAATTGCCGGTAATATGGCCCTTGTAACCATAATTCTTATGTAATATATTCTAATCCTGGAATCTATACCTGTGGCTATAATTCCATTTGGGAGGATTTCTCTGCTACACTAATGGACGAGATTCAAACCCCAAATTAAACTTAATGCCATTGAATCAATTCCGACTCCTGGTGGCCCTAGGACAGGGTAGAACTGTCCCCAGATGGGGGCTCTTTACGGAATTAGAAAGCCATTCTTGCCTTCCTGGAACCTTGTGGTCTTGAACTGCTACCTTGCGGATCACAGCCCAGTGTGCACATGCTGCGCCACCAGGGCGCCTTAGAGGAACAGGATTAAGATAGGATTTAATTGTAACCATAAGAGAGGGCACAGGAAGCCTGGGGACACAGTGGCTACATGTTAGGCTGGAACCCAACCCCTAGCAACTCTGGGAGAGAGAAGAAGTCATCTGATCCTGTGAGGAGCGACAGGCGTGTAAATTCACCGTGGCATTTCAGCCCCATTCTCTAGCGTTACGATGATTCGGAATCGACTCAAAGTGAGTTTGTTTGCGGGTGTAGTACTGGGTGTGACTGAAGACATACCTTTTATTTTTATTGCGATGTGTAAGCTCTGCTAAAAGGCAAAACCATACGTGCATCCATGCCATTCCTCTGTGTATCTCAGTCACAGACCATGAACATCAGAAGAGCAGATTTGAGATCTCTCTCTGAATCGGTGGGACCTGAGACCAGAGGCACCAGCGACCATGGCGTGGAGACTAAGCGGAGCATTGCAAAGACTAAAGGGCACCTTCTCTTCATCTGACCTGAGACTATGGGACTGTGTGAGAGAGAACCAGGTGGGCATCCTATTCCGTGGAGGCAAAGGCCAGGGGATCACATTGCTGGGAGGCTGCGAACCAGAGACACTTGACTGACGGCTAAGAAGAGATGTTGCTGTAGACTGATAACTGCATCTTTACTGTTTACTGATCCCTATTTATGGTAATCTGTTAACTCACCCAAATAAACCCTCTCACGTATTAAAAATATAGTTGATGTCAGAAAAACTCTGAAACTTGCTCTTGATCATAGAACAGCTAATACACACACAAGGAAGATAAAGTAAAAAAGCTGAATAGAAATGTTCTATAAAAAACTTGAGAAGACATTATAATGAAACGTGGGAAGACCTGGAGTTCACAAGCCAAAAGAGGAAGGCAGAAAAACCCAATCCTGTGATTTTAATATTGATAGATTATTTGGGCAAAATATTGGACTGGGCAAAATATTGGATACATCCAAAAAGCAAGAAGACAAGTGAAGTTTCAAGCCCTCAATTTTCATACTTCCCAATGAACATTTCTATAAAAAAAAAAGGAAAGAAAAAAATCAAGGAGTACAGCGTCTCTGTATCAAAGAGAATAGGTATATGTGCAACCATTTCAACAGGTTACATATGATCAAGGACTGATAGTACTGAAGAAAGAATTTCAAGCTTCACTGAAGGAGTGAGCAGAAAATATGGATTCAGGAATTGAAGAAGTAGCAACTGAAATGTTTCAACAAGTTTCTGAAGCACTCAGTTATCTATGCCAAGAAATATGGAAGACAGCTACCTGACCAACCAACTACCTGACCACAAAACATATTTGTGCCCATTCCAAAGAAAGAGGTCCCACCAGAATAATGGGGATTTTTAAAACAATATCATTAATACATAGGTGAATAGAATTTTGCTGAAGATAATTCAGCAATGATTTTAAAAATACATGCACAAGCTGAATTCGGAAGATGTCATGGTACAAGGGATATCATTGCTTAATCAGATGCATCTTGGCTAAAAGCAAATTATACCAGAAATATATTTACTTGTATTTTCTTGATAGCACGAAGACATTTGACTGTGCCAAACAAAACAAACTATGGATAGCATTTGTAAAATGGGAATTTCACAACACTCCATTTGGCTCATGCAGAAGTGTTATAGGGTTCAGGAAGCAAGCAAAACCAAGGAATGCTGCATATTTTAAAATCAGGAAAGGTGTGTATCAGAGTTGCTCACTTTCATAATATTTATTGAATCTGTATGCGAAGCAAATAATTGGAGAATCTGGGCTATCTGTACAAGAATATAGTCTCAGGGTTACAGGAAGGCTTAAATGCAGATGGCACAACTTTGCTGCTGAAATCGAGGAGAACTTGATACACTGGCTGATCAAAATCAAAATGACAGCTTTCAATTTGTATTGCAACTTAATGTAAAGAAAACCAAAATTCTCACAGCTGGAATAATGGGCAGCACCAGGACAAGCCGAGAAAAGAGTGAAATTGTCAAAGATTTCATCATGCTTGAATTCACAATCAATGCTCATGGAAATAATAGTAAAAAGAAAATATCGCACTGTGCATAATAGCTGCACATGATCTCTTGAAAATATTGAAGAACAAAGATGTCATTGTGAGGACTAAAATGTCCTTGACTGAAATCTCTTCGGACATACATTTTTCTCTTTTTTTCTATTCTTTTGATCTCCTTTTGCATTCGTCCAGAATGATATTCCTTATGTCCTCTCACAAATCAGCTAGTCTTTAATCATTAGTGTTCAAAGTGTCACCTTTGGTCTTGTATTCTAAATTGAGGGGGGATGTATTAAGGATCCTATTTTGGCTCTTATGAACCTGTCTAAATTTTCTTCAGTTGGAATGGGAATTTGCATATGAACAATTGATGGTTTTTTTCCCCAGTTGGCCACTGACATCATTAGAATTGATGCTATTGAACATCTCCACAATCTCCTTCACAGATGTAATCAATTTGATTTATATTATTTCATCTGTCATGGTCCACATGATCTGAAGAAGTTGTTCTTGAGAAATATTTCAGGAAATCTCCCATTTTATATATATCATCAAGGCCATATTTTCCATTTATGATCCTTCCTCTTTTCACATTTCAATCATGAGTAGTAATTGATATACATTGACAGCATGTTTGATAAATTTCAGACTGAATAATTGGTAAAATTCTTCAAGCACTTCATTGTTAGTTTAGTGGCCTGGTGGGTTATGTTTTGGGCTATCCATTGCAAGGTCAACAGTTCTAAACCATCAGTCGCTCATCAAGAGAACGATGAACTTTCTACTCCTTTGAAGAGTTATGCTCTCAGAAACTTGCAGGATCAGTTGTACCCAGTTCGATAGGATCCTTATGAGTCTGAAATGATTCCATGGCATTGTGTTTATTTCTTTTCAATTTTAGTGGTTGATGTATACATTTCAGTAATCAGTTGTATTAACTGAACTTTCTTGTAGAGGTATAGGTATGTTCCTATCACCAAGAGAACTATACTTCCAGGGAGATCTTGATATATTTCTTTTGAAAATGAGTGTGACGTTCTTCTTTAATTTGCCATACTCAGCACAGTAAACCACGTGATTGTTCAACATAAAGTGGCCAATGCTGGTTCATCTCATCTTGCTAATGCTGAATACAGAGGTTTTTGGGTTATCAGCTTCATTTTTTATGACTTTTAATTTTCCTAAACCCATTCTTTATACATCTTACATCTCTATTCTTAATGGATGTTTTCAACTGATTCTTCTCATTTTGACTTGTACCCCATTAACAAGTGAAGGTTCCAAACACTTTACTCCACCAATGTTATTAAGGTCAACTCTACTTTGAGGCAGTGCCCTGGTGGGGTAGTGGTTGTCTGTTGCCGGCTGACCACCTGGTCAGCAGTTTGAGACCACCAGCTGCTCCATAGGAGAAAGACGAGGCTTTCCATCCTTCTAAAGGTTTTAATCTCAGAAACCCTCAGGGGCAATTCAACTCTGTCTTGTAAAGTGATGGATTCTACTCGATGACAGTGATTTTGATTTTAAGTTTTGGTACCTTGAGGAGACCTATGTTTTCCCAGTCCTGCGTGTAGAGCTCATTTCATCTTATATCTGATCATGGTATGCTGTTTTCAATGGCTAATCAACAGAAATGAACAGTCTATTCCTTCTTAGTAGTCTGGTCTTAGTTTGTCAACTACCATAAAACCTGTTCACCATGAATGACCCTGCTTATGTTTGAACTATCAATGACAAAGCTTCCAGTATCACAACAATATACAAGTAAGCATAGTAGGACAAATGATCAGATGTCAAATAATCTGACATCTAGGTTGCATACATTTAAATTTTATATCACTGCAAGGCATTTAATCTATAAAAAGATGTGGGAAAGCTAGCACATTTAAGTCTCTGCTTCATATAATAATTAATGTGTTGGGTAAAGTTGAAGCTACAACTGCGCTAAAATATAATGTGAGAAATATATAACTTTTCTTTGGAGATACCCTTTTAGAACAGGATGTGAATGCCAGAAAACATTCATGAAAAGTTGGTATATGAGAGTTGGGGGCAAATAAATAACTCCTGTCTCTTCTCCTTTCACTTTCAGACTTATTTGATGTATTCAACATATGAGATAGAAATCAAAAGTCACTTTTATTATTGAGAGATCTGACCGGAGAATATCTCTTTGTTCTTTGGCCAGTTTTTTTCCCACCACGTGGCATAATTGCTTGGATCGTAACTCTTCTGTAAGGAAAACTTGAACCAAAGGAAATAAAAATAGCCCCAGTATATAAAATGCACAAATGTGATTAAGTAGAAAAACACAAGCAGATCATAGATAGAGAAAAATATCTTTAATGCATATGACTAGGGTCACTACTCCCCAATTTTCATAACAATCTAATTGACTTCAGATTATATTATATTTCTTGTGCCTGGAGTAGGGAAGTGGTTGGAATTTTCCAGAGGATTTATACTTGACTGACTCCTTGAGAGAGGAGTCAGCTTACACTTACCTTCCATTTCCTCTTTCATGTCATCACTCCACAACTGCTTTCTCCACAGAGCAAGCAAGTTCCTGATTCCTCCAGTCGGATAAAGCACAAAGCAAAACAGCTTCCTGGCAGTCATTTTCATCATGTGGCCATGCAAGGGATGAAGAATAAACCTGTGTTTCATAGGTTTTTCAGGGCTCTGACTTCTCAAAAGCAGGTTCATAAGAAAGTCTTCTAAGGTACCTCAGGGTAGGCTTGAACTGAAAACTTTCAGTTAGTAGAACTCTTAACCAAGTGTTTCTTGAGCCTTACCTTTCTCGTTTATTTTCTTATGAAAATGTTAGTCGAAAACGCCACAGTTTGCAAACGCAGCAAAACCTGTGCTAGCAATAGCAGCATCAAGAAACAAAGGCGTTGTATTGATTTGGAAGTGAAACAAGCTTATGAAGCAACACTAAAGTGGAGAATCACTGAAAACTTGTGCTTTAGTCATGTCACATCCATAATCATGATCCTTAAACACAAAACAAACATTCTTTAAGCTGTTAAAGATTGGCGCCACCCAAACTACAAGGCCAAGGAAAACTACAAGATGGGCTTACATCAGAAATCGGGAGACTTTAGATGTCACGAATTGAGGACCAAAAGCAAAATTCTCTCAGAATGTTCATAATCATTGTAAAGGCACAGAATTTGCTCAAAATGCTAAAATAAAAATTTGGAACAGACTGCAATATAATATTCACATAAATTCCAAAATCACATCACATCACAGCGTATTTCACAGGGCATACTTTGAACATTGAGTGATGCGTGACTCTATAAGAAATTAATTTATAATACTCATACTTATGGAGAGAAATGGTGGATCAGTAGAAGTGAAATTACTTAGAATGACTCTTTTAGTCATAGACTTTGTCAATCTCCCACAGTACCTGAATGGGGGGGAGGGGAGATTCAAATAAAATGTAATGGATACTAACTTGGGCATCATTGCTCAGTTTTGCTATTCCATTGAATATAAGATCAAACTATCTCAAAAACAGGTAGCGGGAACCTATGATTTTTTAAAGGCGTTCTGCCCAAACATAAGAATGCAATGATTAAAAGGAAAGGAGCTGCCAGTCACTTGTGTGTAAATGTATGCGAGATCTCTGCCTGAAATGGCAGAGGCATCAGAAGAACCTACAGCACATAGACCACGAGACACAGCAGAATAGCCATGCAGAGACCGCAAGACAGAGCATTGGGCCTCTCAGTCATGCAACAAGGAAAGCTGAATACATTCATGCTGGAGGCTGATTCGAAGGGAGATGTACTCTTTTGGCACTGACCAGCAGTAAAAGAGCTTTGTTACACTTGCCTGAGCAGAACAAAAACTCAGAGTTAATGTGGTCAAGAAGCATAGCACCAGAAAGAGACTGGCTTGGCTCAGATGACGCACTGCAGTTGACAAAAGAATTGGACCATTAATGTTTTGGTTTGTTTTTTTTCTGACTTATGGAAATCTGTTACCATCCGTAAAAAATCCCCACAACCGTGAGTTTTATCTGTCAGGTCTGTGTGGTCTTTTCCACAGATTACAGAATCCATCAAAGAAGTAGAGTGCTTGGAAAGGGATGGTTGGTCGCAAAGTAGTAAAGGAAGTTAGTATCTATCCTACATCTGCCTTGTCACAGTCAGCCTTGGGCTGGTGTGGAGGAGGGTTCTTCTCTCTCCTTGTGAATATATCCAAAGGAAGTCAGAACTTCTCCACCCCCCTTTCCCATAACACACACACACACACACACATCATTTCCTCACCCTCTGTGTGAAAGACCTGGTCCAGATTCCAGCCAATGTACCTAAAGTTCATCTATTGCTTGTGGAAGAATGTGTGTTGCTAGAGTGCTGAATAGATTTCAGCAGGTCACCCAGATGAAGCTGAACTGGAACTAAAGTCTCAAGGATCTACCTCTGGAAATTGGAAACCCAAGGACAAAATTCAAAATGACTAGGAACGGAAGAATGAAAACAGGTTCACATGGATAAAATGGGATAAGCAATGGGACATTGAAGGGATTACAATGAAGGAGATAACGCAAAATGCGTGTGAGTTGTTGAAGGTGAAATGAATGCTCTGGCTTTTCTACCTTCACCCAACTCATACGTAAAAAATAAATAAGGAAAAGAAAACCGTACGTATCACTATGACCTGATTAGATTGCTCATGGGATTACCAAATATCATAAAGTTGACAGTTCCTGGTAATAGTAATATTTGTAAATAGATATGTGTATATAAAATGTTGGTAAGGAAGACAAAAATATGAATGCAATTTCAATGGTTAGAAAAGAGTAATGTTTTGGGTTTTTTTAAGAGGCAAAATTTCTCCATGAGTAAGCAAAAATTACTGATGTATGCTATGACCCAATTCTGGTCTAAAATCTTGTATAGTTTTATTTACTATAAAAAGTAATGCATTACCACGAGATGTGAAAGGTATTAGACATCAGAGAGCTAAAAATTTTACTAGTGTAAATGGTGGAAAGTACAGATGGGGAGCCAAGTCTATCTGTAGGTAATGGACTTCTCCTTACAAAGGGGTCACAGGGAGAAGATAAAGTAGGTAGCATGTGGTGTAACAATGATGAATCATACAACTTTCCTCTGGTTCTTGAATGCTTCCTCCTTTCCACTGTCATGATTCCAGTTCTACCTTACAAAACTGGATGGACCAGAGGATATACACTGGCACAGATAGGAGTCAGAAACATGGGGAATCCAGGACAGATGTTCTCTTCAGGAGCAGTGACAAGAGTGGCAATATCAGGAGGGTGGAGGGATGTTGAGTAGAAAGGGGGAAATGATTAAAAAGTTCTGCATATAAATTCATCCCTGAGGATATTTTGAGAGTGAGGATGCCAACAAGTGTGCAAATGTGGCTTGCATACAGTTGATGTATGTATAGATCATGAGGGGAGGTATATGAGTTCCCAGTAAAATGATTCATTAGATAAAGGGAGGGGAAGAGAGGAACTTATACCAAGGACTCAAGTAGAAAATATTTGGAAATGAACATGGCAACATGTGTACAAATATGCTTGATACAAATGATGTATTGATTGTTATAAGAGCTATAAGAGCTCCCTATAAAATTATTTAAAAACAAAACAAACAAACAAAAAACTCCTCCCTGGGTATGGTCAATGGAGAAGTGAGTGAAGGGAATAATTTTTAAATTATAAGGGTTCATGGGGGAGTGAGGGAGCAGGAGGGGAAAAATGAGGAGCTGATGTCAAGGGCTTAGATAGAAAGCAAATGTTATGAGAATGATGAGGGCAGTGGATGTGTTTGACACACAATGGATTTATGTGTAGATTGTGATGAGTTGTATGAGACCCCAATAAAAGAATTTAAAAAAAAGTAAGGCCTATAAGAAAACTGAGTCTCTGAGCAGTTCAACAAATTATCTGTGATCACAAAGACAGAAACTGGTTAAATTGGGATTTTCATTCAACATTACCTAGCTACAGAGTCCTTGTTTTATATGTTATGAGTGAGAAGTACCACAATTTCCCAGATTACTTGTCTTTTCTTAGAAATGTATATTTCAACAGCATGCTGCCATAAACAGCACTGTAGCATTGAGTTAGGAGTAGCTGTAGTTTAGTTGGGACTGGACCCTCAGTGCCCTTCTCTGAATGCACTGCACTTGCCTTTTAGTAAAAATATATCAGGACAGGCAGTGGTGATTTCATTGTGGGGACAGAAATTTCTATATGTGTGCTTTTATAATGTGTTTATAAAACACTCTGGTATTCCTCCAGATTAAATGTGTCTAATAAGTGAAATGTATATTTCCATTTGCCCAATTGTAAGGGACTTTCTAGTGTATTCTTAGTGCAATTCATTTTTAAAAGTGTATTTAAAGCATCCTAAATCTAGAGGTAAACTTTAAAAAATGCTATGTTTAGATATTTCCAAAACAATAGGGGAGTTCTACAGAAATTTTCATAAATAATCATTTCTTCTTTGAAAAGTTATTCATGTTTGACACTTTATATTTCATTGCCAGCCCCCTCTCCTTCAGATTGCTCTGCAGTAAAATGAGCTTTGAGTGTGTAGTACTTTGAGGTTTGGACTTACAAGAATGTGTTTTTTCTGTTTTGTTTAAAATTCCCAACACCATGATTTAAAAACATTCATGCTTTTTGCAGTGACAGAATAGGTAGGTAGGTAGGTAGGCAGATAGATAGATAGATACCTAGATAGATAGATGAGAGGAAAGGGAAGAAACGAAGTGTATTTTTTTAATTTTGAAAGTATGACACATTAAATAAACATGCTCTATTTTCTTTAAGGGGAAGGATATAAGAAATATGGCAACCCCTACCTTATCTTGTCTGTAACTCTACTGTATTTGTATATGGTTCTATGGCTATATCTATATATTATTCTATGACTCTGAGAAAATCACATCAGCATTATAGACACATCCTTTGTTTAAATCATTTTATTCGGGACTCAATCAACTCTTATTGCACCCTGACTGTCTCATATCTTCCTCATGACCCTTCTGTAAAAGGATATCCAGTTGCCTACAGATGGGATTTGGGTCTCCACTACACACATACACCCTCATTCACAATATTTTCAAAGTGGAGATACAAAGCAGGAGAAAAGAAACTTTCTTCATCTGTAAATTAGAGTTTGAGATCTTCTGGGAATCTATAAAATTCATATATTGAGGTTAGGATACATGAATAATCAGTTAGCTTTATGAGACACTTGGGCAGTGCCTTAGGCTTGGTTCTCCAGAGAAGAAAATCCTGGAATAGGTTTATATAAAAGAAATGGACTGCAGCCCTCTGGGATGGAGGTTCAATTGCAGCTCCATGGAGCAAAGGCTGGGCCTCCTACTCCCATCCATTGTGTAAAACACATTTGTACATTTGTTGCCATCATCATTCTCAAAACATTTTCTTACTACTTGAGCCTTTATTATCATCTCATTATTTTTCCTTCCCTCCCTTCCTCATGGACCCTTGATAATTTATAAATTATTACTATTTTTTCATGTCTTACATTGGCCGATGTCTCCCTTCATCCACTTTTCCATTGTCCACCCCCCAGGGAAAGGCTTATATGTAGATCATTGTGCTCATTCTCCTCTTTCTCCCCTACCTTCCCCTTCCCCTCCTGGTATCGCTACTCACATTATTGGTCCTGAGGTGTTTATCTGTTCTGCATTCCCTGTGTTTCCAGCTCTTATTTGTACTAGTGCACTTCCTTTGGTCTAGCCTGATTTGAAAGGTAGAATTGGAATCATAGCAGTGGGTGGGAGAAAACATTAAAGAACTAGAGGAAAGTTGCATATTTCATTGTTGCTATATTGCACCCTGACTGTCTCATATCTTCCTCATGACCCTTCTGTAAAAGGATCTCCAGTTGCCTACAGATGGGATTTGGGTCTCCACTACACACATATACCCTCATTCACAATATTTTCAAAGTGGAGATACAAAGCAGGAGAAAAGAAACTTTCTTCATCTGTAAATTAGAATTAGAGATCTTCTGGGAATCTATAAAGTTCATATATTGATGTTAGGATATATGAATAATCAGTTAGCTTTATGAGACACTTAGGCAGTGCCTTAGGCTTGGTTCTCCAGAGAAGAAAATCCTGGGATAGGTTTATATAAAAGAAATGGTTTACACTGTTGTAGAAGTGGGTGATTTCCAAATCCATGGGTCAGATATCAAACTGGAGACTTCTTTAGGCTCATAAAAAAGCATAGGGAAATGAATTCAAGATGAACAAGTCAGTTTGCAGTCTTTGGGCTGAAGATGTGAATGAATGCGAGATTGGCAGTTAAAATGTCAGATTTCTGATGACTTCCAGGATTGGCAGGCAATATTGCAGGGCATTGTCTAAAGTCCAAAGAACTGGATGATAAAAGACAAACCAAATGTAGGATCTAAACACAGCAAAAAACAAGCAACCTCTTTCAGTGTCCAATTATGAGAGAAACGAAAGAGAGAGAGAGAGAGAGAGAGAGAGAGAGAGAGAGAGAGAGAGAGAGAGAAACAGGGTGCCTCTTTCAAGTGTGAGCCCTTTCAACTGAATGGATGTTTATATCTAATCTCGACATGGATTAAAATTCAGTGTAAAAATACCAAAATCCTCACAACTGGCAGTATCATGAAAAACAGAGGGGAAAAAAGATCGAAGGTGTCCAATTTTTATCTTGCTTTTATCTATTATCAATTCTTGTGGGAGCAGCAATCTAGAAGTCAAAAAACACATTGCATTGGATAAATCTTCTGTACAAGACCTCTTTAAAGAATTAAAGAACCAGGATGCCACTTTGAGAAATAAGGTGACCTTGATCCAAGCCATGGTATTTTCAAACGCCTCATATGCATGTGAAAGTTGGGTGTTGACTAAGAAGATCACAGGGTAATGGATACATTTGAAAAATATTGAAAGTCTTACAGAATGCCAGAAGAACAAACAAATCTATCTTGGGCTAGGTATAGCCAGAATGCCACTTGGAATGGTAAGACTTTGTCTCATGTGTTTTGAGGATGTTAACAGGAGAGACCAGTCCCTGGAAAAGGACATCATGTTTGGTAAAGTAGAAGGGCTACAAAAAAGATGAAGACTCTTGAGCTAGATTTAGACAGTGGCTTAACAATGGGCTTC
The DNA here is from genome assembly GCA_004026705.1 of Nesogale talazaci. NCBI lineage: Eukaryota > Metazoa > Chordata > Mammalia > Afrosoricida > Tenrecidae > Nesogale > Nesogale talazaci. The sequence goes on along the minus strand of PVJH01005288.1, from coordinate 75,168 downwards.
AGTACAACCATTGTGAGGATAGCATAGGGCTGGTGATGTGTGCATGTATATATATGTGTGTGTGAGAGAGTGTGTTTGTGTGCATGTATGTATAGACAAAATTTTATGGTAGAAAATAATAACTTACCATATATACTGGTGTATAAGCTGAGTTTTTCAACACATTTTTTATGCCACTTTGTGGTAAATTAGGTGCCTCGGCTGATATTTGGGTCAGCTTATGCTCTGGTATATAAAGTAGTTTAACCTCTCATCTAATACTTAATGGTTCTCCACAGTACTCCCATCTAGTGGAAATTCAGCTTCAGTTGAACTAAACTTCCATTTTAGGAGAATTGTTACTGTTACATTTATACCTGAGATTGACCCAGTTTTGCTGTGGCTGTCATTGTTGAGTCAATTCTAACACAGGATGTCCCCATGCATTTACAGTAGAATTCTTCCATAGAGTTTTCAAGATTTGGACTTTTAGCTTTCCTGGTGCTGCCTCTAAGTTGTCTCTGGGTAGGTTTGAACTGCCAACCTCATAAACAATAGTCTATCCCTTAACCATTTGCACAAGATGAAATTGTTAATATAAAAGTTATTGTCATCAGCTATATAAGGCAATAATCCAGTTCCTTTTATTATTTTTGGCTCTTTGCACTAAATTAATTGTCAGATATTATTTGCTAACGGTTCTTTTTTATTTCACTTGAAGTAATGAACAACTTTCTATATATTATGCCACTTAAAAGTGGGCAAAGAGGGACTCAGAGATTGTTACATAATTAAATGAACTGGTTATATAATGCAATTTTGAGTGAATGAATGAATAATCTCGGGCATAGTTGGAAAACCAGGTGGTTGATTTGAAAATGAGGGCAGAAAGACATTGTGGTATATTCCATCTTCTTAAGTTCAGTGTCTCACTGGGAGTCACCTCCGATTCTTTCCACAATTGAAGAATTATCCAAAAATACTTCTCAAGTATCTTCATGATAATAAACCCAGTATGATTTATCTGTCCATTCACTTGAGTTTTCACTGTGCCTTTAGATGTGAATAACTTGAAAGTCTTTATAATAAATAAAAGAAATAGAACTTTATTGAGAACCAGGATGGACTTCTTTGCATTCACTATTTGGTTGTGTGATACCTGAAAGGAAGTAATATAGCACCATTTGACTTATAAACAAGACTTTAAGGAGCACACATTTATCTACTTCAAGGAAAGTCAGTCTTTATTGAATTCTGTTCACCAAGAATAACAGGGGATAATTTAGCTATTTCATTGTAATGTAAACCAGAACAATCTGGGGGAGTTTATCTGTTTACAGGTGATGCCAGGAATTAGTAGGTTGCCCTTGAAAAAGAACTGGACTTCTGTATACACTTTTACATATTTTTCTGCATTCAAATATACAGACATTATTTTTTCATTCATTGATTTAACAAAGACTAATTTTAAATGTGTGCAACCCCTATATATTGGGCATACCCCGATGAAGTATATTATGTAGGAGTTTGGCTTTCATAGATCTTAAATGGAAAGATACTATACAGATGATCATGCTATTGGAAAGATATGAAAAATTAAAGTAAATTCATGGAAAGAAATACAGTTCTAGATTCAATTTATAATATGGAACTTTCCAAAGAGGGACCCATTAGTGAATGTGATGCTTAAGGTGTGTGTCAACTTAGCTGGGCAAGGATTCAGTAACAGTGATGATGTTGGCAGTTGTGTAATGATGCAGGTGTTCCTCATAATGAAAGTTGATATAAGGTATTCAGAGTCATGACAAAATCTGCTATGACAGCCAATCAATTGAAATGGGCTTTCTTGTGGATACAGTTTAAATGTAATATATATGAGTGCTCTAGCAGAGTTATCTCATTTTGTTCCATCTGAATCATTGGTCTGTCTTGTCATAATCTGACCTCTGTTTTGTTTTTTTTTTGGGGGGGGGGTGTTGTACTTGAGCCAATATCTGGCCCTAATGCTGGCCAGTCTTAGATTTTTCAGCTCGTGCAGCTAGCAGCTTGCTGTCTGGCCAATTGATCTTGCATTCATCAGCTCTTGTAGATACTTGAATTAGGAGAAGCCTCTTTTGGACAGGTGACCCAATGATTGGGATTTGCTAGTTTCTACAACCATGTAAACCATTTCCATGAGATAACTTTCTCCATTTGTAAATATATAAGCTTCACTGATTTTGCTTTTCTAGAAAATCTAGCTTCAGACAGCCAGTTTATAAATTGAAGAGAGACATCATTACTACTCATTGGATAAGGGTCACAGCGTTCCTAGCAATGGAACAAGCACCTAGAATCAAGTTCTACCTCCACTAGCCAACTCTCCATTAATATGTGAAAGCATCAGATGGGTTCTGAGGGAAAGGGGTCAGTACTGATAAGCCTCTATCAGCTCCAGGTTAAGTCAGAGTTGTGATGATCCCATAAGGTACTAGTGCTTTTAAAATGCTTACAAGGATGAATCAAGGGCATATTTTCTCAGTTTCAATGAAATTGACCTTGATAGAATTTTTTAATATTTTTTATATGATAGAATTTTTTAATAAGGAAGATCAACAAAGAACTGATGAATTTGAACTATGGTATTGACTAATAACCTTGAAAGTACCATGGTTAGAGTGCTCCTTAGGGCAAAGTGATCAGATTTTAATATTAGTAAAGAAAGACACCATTGACCAGGGTGAGGGAGGTGGGCAGAGGGGGTATATTCCCTTTCCAGTCTCCTGCAGTTTCCTAGCTTGTTGTGAATTCTTTCCAAAAATCAGGACTTTTAAAAAATGCTGTGGGACAAGGAGAAAATTGTTTAAAATTGGGACTGTCCTGGCCAAAGCAGGGTGTCTGGTCACTTTACCTTAGAGGCAAGGACAGTGAGATTTCTTCTCATGTACTTTTGATATGTTTTCAGAAGAGACTAGTTTCCAGAGAATGACATTGTGCTTAGTAAAGTGGAGGGGCACCTAAAAAGTGGAAGATCCTCAAGGAGATGAACTGACACCCTGGCTGTAACAATGGGCTCAAACATAGGAACAAATGTGAGGATGAAACACGACCAGGAAGTGGTTTGTTGTGTTGTACACAGAGTGGCTATGATTTGGAATTAAATTAATGGCACTTAAAAACAGCTGTATCAGATGGTGCTGTCGACATTCTGGTTTAGATGTTAGCTGCTCAACGCGAGGTTGAGACTAACCAACTGCTCTATGGGACAAAGATAAACCTGTTGTCTTCCACAAAAGGTTACAGTCTCAGAAGTACTATTAGAGTTACCATGGGTCAGAATAGACCCAGGCATTGGCAGTTAATTTTTTTGTTTTGGGTGATCAAGATAAAGATAGTCATATAAAAACTATCGGAAATGTTACTGTTTTTACAACATTAACTCTTATATCCTTTTCTTAGGGCATGGAGGGTACAGTCCTTTGTTTAAAAAATTGTTTAGCATGAATGTTTCTACTGCACAGAGAAATTTTCTCTATAATTTTGTTATTAATATCATGAAAGTGCTTTCTCAACACCCATTGATGAGATTAGAAAGTTAAATCTCTATTTCCTGGAATCCCTTGCAATTTAGATTTTCTTCTGTGAATTTGATTTTGCCTATTAGATGACTGGAATAAGATGCGCAAGTCTGGAAAGCCATACAGTTATGGAAAAATGAGATTTTCCTGCAGTAATGTTTCAATATCCATTTTGATTCTTCCTGAGGATTAAAGCACATGGCAGCTCTCCCTTTCAATTTTTCTGAAGCTTGAATCAGAGTTCCAGGGTTGCTCCTGAACTCACAACCTTAAAATTGGTCTTAGCCAAAATAATGCACCTGAGACTCAGTCCTAAATGTTTCTGGAAAACATTGCTATGCACCAACATAGACTAAGCCCCTTACATCCTCCCAGTGGTTTTCTTTCTTTTTCCACAGTGATTTTCTAACCAACTACCTTCCCATATTAAAGTCTTATGTATAAATATAGCAAGGATGATATCTATTTCCAACACTAATAAAATATTTGAGCTCCCAAATTAACAAATAAGAGAGAGCACCTGGGACTGTGTAGTTTAAATTAAAGTTAGTAATAATGCAATACCATAGGGAACTGGAATACCCAAAGGAAATGACTTGAAATGGTAAAGAAGCTATCTCAATTATTGTCCGTCATCACCTGGAATGAAGACTAGACTTGATAGAAGAATAGATTTCTACAATCGGCCTTTATGCAGATGCAAAGACGACAAAAGGTGCAAATTGGATTAGCTCTTTGAAATAATATCAGATGAAGAGGAGCAAAAGAATGAGGAAAAAAGAGAGAGGCGTTGGAAAAGGGACTGGAAAGAGGAAGAAAGAAAAAGAAAGCAAGTTTCAGGTCCCAGGGCATGCCTGAGAATGTGTTAAATCCAAGCTCATGTCCTCCAGATTATTCTGATTCATAGTCACCTAATATAGAGTGTCCAAGAGTATAATTGACAGCCGCAGATGCGTGCACCTTTCTCCTGTGTATGGCTGATGGATTTGAACCTCTCATCTTACAGTTAGCATCCCAAGTTTAACCCACAGCACCACTAGGGCTCCACTAAGAATGTACTAGTGAGAGGAAAGGTAAAGCTAAACCAATCATCATTATGGTGGGAACCCTAGGGGCCCTGTTGGGTAAGCTTGGACTGCTAATGACAAGGTCGACAGTTCATACCTGGCAGTCTCTCTGTGGGAGAAAAATGAGACGGCTTCCTCCCATTAAAATTCCCAGCCTTGGCAATCCTACAGAGTCACTATAAGTTGGAATGAGCTTGATGACAGTGGACTTGGTTCTGTGGTATATGCTGGCATTGACGTAGCCTCTGTGGCGCAGTAAGGGACTCCGGTGGAGCTGTAGGACAAGCACTGGACTGCTAACCACAAGCTGAGCAGTTCAAACCCATCAAATGCTCTGCGGGAGAATTGTGAGGCTTTCTGCTCCTGTAAAAGACTTAGAGCCTTTGAAACTCTAAGGAGCAGTGCTAATCTTTGCTGGAGGGTCACTGTGAGTCAGAAGAGATTCAATGGCAGTGGGTTTAGTTTAGGGAGAACAGTAAGGAAGCCAGGTGCTCTGCTGTTAATTAAAAGATCAGGAATTCAAACCCACAACATGACCCACGATAGAAAGACCTGGCTATAAGGTTCCTGGAAGATTGACAGCCTCGGAAACCTGATGGGGGAGTTCTAGTCTGTCCTATGAGTTGGACTTGACTCTGGAAACTAGGCCTTGACTTGGGATCGTCTGATTTTTAGCTCCCGACTGCTAGTGACAAGGTAAGGGGCTCATGTCCACCAGCATTTTCGTGGGCAAGGGCTGTGGCAGTCTGTTTCCATAAAGATTACGGGTTTGGAAAGCCTATGGGAGTAGTTCTACTCAGTTCTGTATATTTTATATGTTCAAATCTACACAAGGACCATGGTTTCATTGTTGGATTTTGTAATACTGGCATTCAACTATTTCAATGACTTATTTCAATGAGTTGATGAGATCTAAGCATTCAGATCCTTTAGCCAGTAGAATCAAGTAAACATGGATGCAGTGGTAGAAAGCAGAACAAAGTTCAGAATGCAGTCAGAATCCTGTGATGCTGTGGAACCTTTGTAGTGGTAAGAAATATTTGATGAGACTATGTTTGTCCTACAGATTTGTGGGGATTTTTTTTGGCATCACTGCCCTCTGGTGGTTGTGGGAGCTACCCAGCCTTGCTGCTGTTGGATTTGAACTGCCAGCCCTGGGGTCTGCAGTCCCCTACTCAACCACTAAGGCACCAGGGCTCAGCCCAGGGAAAAGATTTTAAAGGTGTGGTCTCCGTGGACCTGACTTGAATCACTGTGATGATGATGAATTTCATATTGGTTGCGGCTTTCCCAAGCAGCTTATTTGGTCTACTGCCCCTTCTCAGGCAAAACAAAAACCATACAGAAAAACCTCATTCTCTGCCACCCCTGACCACCAGCAATTAAAAACCTTTATACCGTGGCCCATAATTCAGGATTAACTGAAGGTATGTTAGTCTGGGTAGACTAGAGAAACATATTCATAAGCATGCATATGGATATAAGGAAAAAGTTTACATACAAGAGGAATGGAACATTGAGAAAACATCCCAACCTAGTCCAGTCCAAGGTCATAAGTCTGATATTAGTCCATATGTCTGATACTAGTTTATAAAGTCTCCTTCTGATTCACGAAGCATGTGCAATGACACCAAGACAATCACAGGCCAGTGGGTGCAGAGTCTTGTATGTCCAGCGGCAGTAGAAGCAGTAGAAGCATACCGGTGTGGACATGGTCTCCCCATGACTCTCCCCAGGGCTCAGAGTCCATCAGCAGTATCCTGTGGCAGTAGAAGCATCTCAGCATTTGTAGGGGTCTCCCCATGGCCTCCCAAGCATCTCAGCGCTGGTAGGAGCTTCATGTGGCTTCTCTTCCAGCTCCTCCAGTCTCAAGGACTCAGGGTCTGTATCATGCTGCTGTGTTGTCTTGTCAGTAGACTGTCTCCAAGAGCCTGAGTCAAGTCTCTTTCCCCCAGTTAGGAATTACCATGAGACTTCCCAGAATTCTCAGGAGAAAGCCATGCCCACACAGATGTCTCATTGGCTATCTTCAGTTTGATAGTCTAGACGCCACCCCTACACTCATAGTACTGAAATTGTCACAGATCAGTGACTGCTACAGAAAGTATCTGCCTTTGCAGTCCCACTGGGTTGTCCCAGTGCTTCCAAGGGGATAGATAGTATGACCCACTTTGGGAAACACTGGAGACTTTTGAATAAAGAGAAATGCATCACTTTGATACAGCCACACATATACTGTGATGTTTCCTACAGACCTTCTGCAAAAATTCCTATAACTATACAGCAGGGTCACTTTCATCTTGGAAAGAATAATACTCAGGCACTGTCTGGGGAACCAAAAGGCCCTGAGAGACCAGAATGGGTGTTTATGGGAGATAAAGGGGATAAATGGAATTTCAGCTTGAGTCAATATCAAAATTGACATAGTGAATCTGCAAATATTCCTTGAGATGATCTTTTTATTTGTTTCTTAGTGTATATTTAGTGTATATAAACAATAGCTAGAGAAATTCCAATATTAACTCTGGGACCATTGAAATGATAGCTATTAAAATAGGAAACAAACAAACATGCAAATGACAACAACAACAAAAACAATCAATGTGAAGTCCGAAGCAGTGATTTTACTCCTGAACCCAAGGTTTTGAGGAATTTGTAGAAATGGAGATCAATATCAAAGTCTTTAAAAGATTTATGTTTTTAAAGTTGCCCTGGAATTAATTCTGACTCATGGTTACCCGATGTATTGCAAATAAGAACTGGGTTCCCAATGGTTATCATGACCATGAATAATAGATCAGTAAGAATTTTTCCTCACGGTATCTATCAGAGGGCTCAATCTGCTAACTTTTTTGTCAACAGCGATTGACATCTTTAAAAAATAAAGGGGTGTATAAACCGACTGTATTAGCTTTAGCAACTTGTATTAGGTCATTGAAATAGAAAGTGACTGAAAATAAATATCAATTACCAATACTATCAACCTTCCATCACCTCATAGAGACAGTAAAATTTCTTCATGGTTTTAACTTCACCTCTCAATGATTGATTTACACTGTATATTTAAACCTGAGGCAGACCAGACAAGTATTTGAAATTTTGGGTTAGGTTGAATATTACTACTGTTTCTAACCTAATAAAGCAAATGCATGCCAGAAGATATTCAACATGCCCAAGCTCACTGAACTTTTGAAATTTCTAACTAAAAAGGCTCTGAAGTCTTAGATGGAGCACTAACATTTAAAATAAACGAGAGCATAAATGCTCCAGTTGAATGTATGAAGGGTGGAAATTAAGCCCTCTTTGTGTTGACCTCTTCTTCTCCTTAAACTTCCACTTTATCAAAAACTGGTGGTGTTTATTCAACTTTTTATTAAGACCCACATCACTGTTGCATTTTAAAATATAGTATTGATTTCAAATGGAGGACAGCAATAAAGTTTCCTCAAAACATATCTGAAAGCTGTAAAAGCTTCTCATTGCAAATTCTTCCCTATAGATGTTAGACTCTTATTAACTTTAAGCCCTTTGATTCATTTTTGTTGTCTTATTGTGATTCTGAAAGCACTGAACAACACAAATGCTTTAAATCGGAGGGAAAATGTCTGTTTATCAGTTGTACTTGGGCTATGTGATGCCGAGGATTCTCCTGTTACACTGCCTTCGAGCAAGACTTACCATTTCATTTCTGTTTCTAGGGATTTGTGGATTTAGAGTTGCTTTGGGGATACAGTGAGGATTGTGTGAGGAAAAAAAGGGAGCAGGTTGCATATATTTGCTATACAGAATACTTAATCTAATTCCCAGTCTCACTATTTTCTCTGCTAAGAATATAAACCCCCTGTCAAAACCAAACCCTGCCTGTTGTCGTCGGCCTAGTTGATTCGTACTCATGGTGATCTTATATAATAGATTAGAACTGCTTCACAAGGTACCCAAGTTTGGTATCGTTATGGAATTGGATGACCACATCTTCCTGCAGAGTGCTGCAGAGTCTGCACCGCTGACCCTGTGGTGAGACGCTGAAAGCTTAACCATTGCAGCATATTTTCTTAGATTTCTTATGAAACAAACGTGAAAATCGGATTATTTTCCCTGTCCTATTTTTATCATATTTTTTAATATACTTAGCTTCATAGAGGGAGCCTTGGTGATGTAGCTGACGATGTGTTGAGCTGCTAACTCTATGAACCCGCCAGATGCTCTCGGTTAGAAAGATAAGAATTTTTCTGCTCCCATGAAGATTTATATCCTCAGAAAGGCAAAGGGGCGCTTCTTCTCTGTCCTTCACAGTTGCTATGAGTCAGAATAACTTTAGTGCAGTGCATAGTTGTTGGTTTGGGATTGGTTTTTTTTTTTTTTTTTTGTAGCTTCACATAATTAGTGGGAAAAATTCCATGGACACGTTATATAGTTTCTATCTCCTTCATTAATTATGTAGTTTCTAATACTCATTCCCAAATCTAGCCACTCCTTGACAATTATCACAAACTTTCTAATGTTATACAAATCAGTTGAGTGACATTAGATCATTTTGCAGTAACAAGAAATACAAAATCTCAGTGTTTTAGGCAGGGTTTTTTAGAGAAACCAAACCTGGACACACACACACACATATATACATATATATACATATACATATATATATATGCAGTAACAGCAGATTAGTCCACACAGCAATACAAAGGGCTCAGTTCAACTCAGTTTTGAGGGACAGTTAATATACTGAATGTCCTTCAACTCATAAAGCAGGCTTTGGTCTAAGGTCAAGGAAGCAGCCAGTGGAGTCTTTCCTCAAGCCAAATAGGCAGTCTGCCCCAAGGCAGCAGACCAGACAGCAGGGTGGGCCAGCAACATCAGCCACAGCTGTACGTGAGCTTAGCGAAGCAGGCTCAGATGGGCTATGCAACTCAAGTAACACAGGGTGACAGGACCCACCAGCCTCAAGCTTACGTGATGTATGTACTATCAGCGCAGTGAAACCAGTTTTGAAGGAGCCTCAAGCTCTAGTAACTCTATCCATAGGATGGCTTGGTCCTCAGCTTGGTAATGTAGCACACAGTGGAGGCAGAAGACTAGTTAAAGCAGCAGCACACTGCTCAGATCACCAGAGAACAAGAGAGACAGGGATTGGTCTTGCAAAGCCATTTATCTGTTTGCTCTCCAATCAAACTATGATCTGATTAATCTCCACCCACATGTTCCGATTGGCCAGATTGGAATAAACCTAATTATCCCAGTCCATCCCTTGCCAACTTGGCATCTGTACTCAACTTTTTAGCCAATTTTAATTTCCAGACATTAATGAAATCACACACCTAACATCTGACATACATCTAAAGAAAAATGCACTGAAATGAATTGTATCTGGTATATTGTACAGGAACAAAGGAAATATATTCAATAAGCTCATATAAAGAAGAAATACTGACAGTCACAAACCTCACTTTTGCAATTGATCACATGATCATCACTGATATGTAGAACAACTTCTACTACCCACTTTATATTTTTGTTGCCCTCAGCTAGTACCTCAGCTGACTGTGGTTCTTTGCCCGGTGGGGTGTCCCAGACCTTCATCCCTGTGGGTTCTGAGTCGTTAGAAGTCCTCTCAGTATTGGGTTGGTATAGTACTTTAACCAAAGGACACAGAAGTACTAAGAGACAACATAGAGGATCGCCTGGTTTCCAGACATATTCTTCTTTATCTCCATTATGTAGCACCAGTCCAACTCATACATCACTTATCACAATGCATACATATATATACCATGCCAAACCCCTGCACCTGCCTGTTGCAATCATTCTCCAAATCTCTGCTTTTCCACTTGAGCCCTTGATATCAGCTTCTCATTCCTTCCCCTCCCCCTCCCCTGCCCTGCCACCTCTCATTGCTTTATAAATCATTATTGTTTTGTCATATGTTGCCCAGCGTCTCTCCTCATCTACTCCTCCAATGACATTCTTCCAGATAGGAGGTTATGTATAGATCCTTGTGATTGGTTCCCCCTCTCTATCCCACTTTCCCTCCACCCATGAGGTCACTCCACTCTCACAATCATGAGGGATTCATCTGTCCTGGGTTCCCTAAATTTCCAGTGCCCATCTGTACCATTGAACCTCTTCCAGTCCAGCTGGATTTGTAAGGTAGACTTGGGATAATGATAGTTACAGGGAGGAAGTCTACAAGAACCAGAGGGAAATTGTTTGTTTCATTGCTACTTCACTGCACCCTGGCTGGCCGTCTCCTCTCTGTGACTCTTCTGTAGGGGGATGTCCAATTGCCCACCAATGGCCCTTGGGTCCCCACCCTGTTCTTCCCCTCAATCGTAGTGATGTGCTGTGCTTCCTGTTCTTTGATGTTTGATTCATGTATCCTTCGACCCCTCGTGATCACACAGGCTGGTATGCTTCTTTCATGTGAGTTTTGCTGCTACTGTGCTAACCGGCCATTCCTTTATCTTCAAGCCTTTAAGACCCCAGACACTTTATCATTTGATAGCTGGGAACCATCAGCTTACTTCACTCTGTTTGGTTTTGCACCCTTCTGTCTTCAGTGATCCTATCAGGAGGGTGGGTACATTCTGATATGATTTTTGTCCTTTGATATCTGATTCCTGATTCTTCCAACACCTCATGGTTGCAAAGGTTAGTGTGCTTCTTTTTTGGAGGGCTTTGTTGCTCCTGAGTAGATGACTACTTGTTTACTCTGAAGATTTTAAGATCCCAGATATCATATCTTTTGATGGCTGGGCACCATCAACTTTCTTCACCACTCTTGCTCATGCGCCCACATGTCCTCAGTGATCACCTTGGAAAGGTGAGCATATAGTGATATTTTTTTTTTTCCTGTTTGATGCCTGAGACCTGATCTTTTCAATATCTCATGGCCATACTGGCTGGTGTGCTTCTTCCATGTGTGCTGGGTCAGTTCTCAGCTAGATGACCTTTTGTTTATCTTCAGGCTTTTAAGACCCCAGATGCTATATCCTTTGATAGCTGGACATCATCAGTTTTCTTCACCACATTTGCTTATCCACCCACTTTACATCAATGATCTTATTGAGTCAGTGAGCATCATGGAACATCAGATGCGTAGAACAAAGTGTTGCATTGAAGGAGCACCTGGGTAAGGGTCCAAGGCCCACTTGCTACCCCAGGACTGAACCTATAAATACATGTAGTTAGATTTATTTCCTCCTTATCATTAATAATTATATTTACATATGTGCATGCCTATGTTTAGATCTCTGCAAGTGGCCTTTGCCTTCTAGTTCTTTCCTCTATTTCCTTTTACCTTCCTCTTTCCCCACCATCATGCTCTGCCTTCGTTTTTCAGTACTTCCTCTCAGTTACATAACTCTTGTTTAAGCCCTACCAGACCTCCCGTACCCTCCCTGCCAATGATTCCAGATCACTTATTGTCCCTGCACCCATGAGCCTGTCCATAGCCCACTTCTCCCCCATTCTCCTGCACCCCCTCCCCCCCAGAAACCATCAGACCTGTTGTTCTCTCCTCCAGACTGTCCATTCAGGAGTTCTCCCTTCTTGATTCGGTTCATTTGGCGAGGTCAGTCCGCATTGCTTACCCACCATGTGACCCCTGAAATTTCCTCTTTGCTGTCTGCAGAGCAACGGAGATGGTGTGACATGTCTTGTTGTTGTTTGCCCAATGCATTCTGTGACCCATTAGGTTCCTGCAGGGGCGTAGTGCTCTGAGCATTCTGGGCCAGCTTGGAGACCAGGCCAGCTCTCTTTCTCTTCCTCCCTGCTTGCCTTTCTCCCTGTGGGTGTGGTTCCCGCATCCTGTTCTCTGCCACGCCCACTTCCAGGAAGGGGGTCAGTCTGCCTCTAGTTGTATCCGGTCCTGTAGCTTTCTCTTTTCATGCATGTTCTCATGGTTGGGTGCTTCAAGGTAGGCTCTGCATGCCCACTCCCGCTTCTGTGGAGACAAGATCGGTACTCCTCCCTTGAGTTTGTTAGTGTCCCATTCCCTTCGTTATCCTTTCACTTTTGAATAATCATTTTGTCCCTCCCCCCTCAGTCCTTCTTCCATTACTGTGTTTCACCTAGCATGTATCTCTCTGGGTTTGGTCCACCCTCCTCCCCTTAGCCTAAATCTCAGCCAAAGTGTTATGATATAGGAGGCTATTCTTTTATACCTATCGTATGCTTACCTTAGCCTCACTTAATGGTCCATGTGGAAAGAGATTGCAGGACAGGAGAGGGCATGGACAGAGGGAACAGAGAAGAGAGGGAGATGAGGGAGAAGAGTTGAGGGAGAAGAGGGGATGGAGAGAGAGCTCCTTTATGGCTGACCAAAGTTTATGTCCATTTGGGTGTGTGAATACAGGTACCCACACACCACAGGAAGAGGTTGCACTATAGGCAATGAGGGGGGGTGATCTAGGGACATACAATAGAAAGAGAAAGTATCCAGACTCACATGTGACAAAATGGGCAGACCCCAGATTCAGGATGGCAGCCTAACTTTGAATGTCACCGGATGGGTTTGACATTCTCTGGCTCTTTATAGAGATCATTAACAGTACGGTGTGAAGCCCACCTACCGAGTGATGTTTGAAAACCTTCCAGGAGAAGTAATCTAGTGTTCATAACAGCGGGTTGTGGGTTCATTCAGACAGCAGTTTGACAGGCTGAAAGCACCTGATCTCTCACCAGGTGTTGGTGAGTAAGCTCTAATGTTTGGTATAACTTTGGAGGAAACAGAGTTGGGGAAAAGTCTTATATTGATCCCATAAAATGCCATCAAGTTGGCTCTGATCAATATTGACTCTACGCACAATTGAATGAAACACTTACTGGTCCTGCACCATCCTCCCAATAGTTCCCAGGCTTGAGTCCATTGCTGCAGTTAGTGTCAACTGACCTTGTTGAGGACCTTTTTTCTTTTTCACCTCCCCTCTACCAAGCATGATTTCCTTTTTGAAGGACTGCTCTCTCCTGACAATATGTCCAAAGTATGCAAGACCATGCGTCTAAGGAGCACTCATGTTATTTTCTTCTAAAATAAATTTGTTTGCCCTTCCAGCAATCTGTTTTCTGTTTTCTTTTCCAGCACCACAAATCAAATGCATAGATTTGTCTCCCATCTTCCTTATTCCATGTCCAGATTTTACATGTGTATGAAACAATTGAAAATATCTTTTCTTGGGCTGGGCTCCGGTGGCATAAGTGGTTGAATGCCGAGTTGCGGCCCGCGGGCTTGGCAGTTCAAATCCAGCAGCGGCTCTCAGGAGCAGCACTGGGTAGCACCCAGGACCACCAGAGGCAGTGATGCCTCCCAAAAAAGAAAAGAAAATATCTTTTCTTGAGAAGGATGCACCTTAGTACTCCAAGTAACATCTTTTTTTGCCCCAATGCTTTAAAGAGGTCTTGTGCAGTTAATTTACCTAATACATTCTCTCTTTTGATCTCCTAATTGTGTCATCTGCTTTGAACCCCTGATTGTGGTTCCAAGCAAGACAAAATCCTTGACAACTTCCACCTTTTCTCCATCATGATGTCACCTATTGGACCAGTTGTGAGAAGACTGGTTCAGTTGGGTCTTCATCCGCAAGGAGGAAAAAAAGAAAAGCCAGTCTTCCAGGTGCCCAGAGATGGGCTGTCAGAAATACTTCTAAACAGAAGTAGTGTTTACTATACTTCTCAACCCACCCCTTGTCTTTCTATCACAGTACACAGAAATAGAGTCAGAATCTGTGCCCATTTCCTTATTTTATTTCTTGCAAAGATATGCGATAATTTTTCTATTCTTAGCCATGTCCTTTTCTTAAGAATAATCAAAAATATTTTAACTATGTTATAAAGTAGTCTGAGATAGAAATGTTGAATATTGTCAAATCCATGCCAAAATATAATTTGGAATCTTTCCTGTATGGGAATTACCTGGTCATCAGCCTTACACATCCTCTCAATCATTTCCACCCCAGTACTTCAATCAGCAGTATTAGCCAGATATAAATGCAAAACATATTTGTAGTTAGTAGAAACCAAAAAAAATCTTGTCTATTGCTTCATAAACCTTTTTGAGATAGGAGCTGTAGTAATTTATGATAGAGTTACAGATGATTTAAAAAATACTTCTATCTACTACTTAGATTACTGAATGGTAGTTGGTAGCTATTTATTGATACCAGAGAAGTCAATACTGATTTACATATTTTTGGTGATCCATAATTATCAGGAAAATTGTAAGCTGGGTCACTGATTAATTTCCTATTAGGAACATTTCCATTAGCCATTTTAGAAGGTTCAAGAATATATATATTTGCAAACTACTGCCTCTCATGACTTATTATCAATATTCCAAAGCATGTAAAGCACTTTTATGTTCATTTTCACACTTAAATCTCACAGCAATTTTACAGGCATGCATTATTTTCTTCAATTTTATAATAGAAGAAACCATTGCAGAAAATGCCATTAATTTTCCATTTATAAGTGACAACACTTCAGGGAAATTTGAAAGAGGAACTTTAAATACAAATCCAACTTTCCCCCATCCCTCATTAAAAACATTCTGGCTATGATGATGGAAGCCAGATATAATAGTCAGAATTAGGCTTAGCTGCATATAGTGACAACATTGGAAAAACCGTAGATATAATATCCCTTGTGTCATTCTGGGTAAACTAGAGGAACAAATTCATAGACACACATATGGATATAAGGAAAAGGTTTATATACAAGAGGAATGGGACATTGAGAAAGCAATAAGTCCGATATTAACCCATATGCCTGATATCAGTCTATAAAGTCTCCTTCTGACTCACAAAGTCACAGGCCAGTGAGTGCAGAGTCCCAGCACCGGCACGCGTCTCCCCATGGCTCCTCGTTTCCAGGGCTCAGGGTCCATCAACAGCATTCAGTCGTGTTAGAAGCAATTCAGTTCTGGCAGGGGTCTCCACATGGCTTCTCCAGCTTCAGAGGTCTGGTCCCATCAGGGTAAAACCGTGTGGCTTCTCCTCTGGTTCGTCCAGCTCCTTGGACGCTGCCATCTTGTCTTCTCCGTAGTTCGTTGTCTCTGAGACTAACTCCCAACCACTGGGGAGATAGCTTCTCATCTTCATGAGGGAAATATTGCGAGATTTCCTAGAAGTCTCAGGAGAAAGCCATGCCCACACGGAGGCCTCATTGGCTACTCAATGGCTATCTCCAGATTAACAGGCTAGACTCCACCCCTACATCTCAACCATGAAATCAACATAAGCACATAACTGCCACATCCCTTTTATGTATGCTTCTATCTGGAAGTGGACAGTCTTAGGACTGCCAAAACATCTCTAAGGAATAAATTGAGACTAGGCATCTGTTTGCCCATCATATTAGTACATGACTCCTGTCTTCAGAAACAGGATTTGGTCCAAAAGACCTACTGGATGTCCAGGATTTCTAACCATGGTTTCCTGGTTCGATGGTTACGTGGGAGATAGTCAGAAATGATAAAAATGAACCCTCACAATTAAACAGTGTTCTCCGAAGTCCTGGAGAAGCACTTGACACATGAATTTATAGCATACTGATTAGACCTTGTTCATATGATCACTGTGTGTACAATGGGATTTAGAAGTATGGGAAATGGACTTTTTTTTTTGAGAAGCAATATGCTCAAGGTAAAACCCTGCACTTTGTTGTTCAAGAGGAAGGGAAAAAAATGAATGTTACATGATAAAATGACAGTCTCTGTCCCATGTATACCTGCTTTTAAACCAAATTCCTTTCATCTAGCTTCAGCTTCCGGTCAGTAATAATTATTGAAACTATGTAGCGCAGATTTTTATAAATTCTGACATGTTCTCAGAATTTTAAAGTAATATATTTTTAATTAATTTTATTGGGAGCTCTTACAGATATTATAGCAATCCATAATTAAATTAGATCAAACATAATAGTATGTTTGCTGCCACCATCAGTTTTAAACCATTTTCTTTCTTTTTGAACTCTTCGTTGTCAGCTTCGCTTTATTGCCTCCCTCTCTCAGCCTACCCCCTGAAACGCTTATTATATTATATTATTATACTATGTTATACTATATATTATACTAAATTATATGTTTACACACATATATAGACAAATACATATATCTCTATATACTTATACATCTACATGTAATACATATTTAAAATTTTACCTATATATAATTTTACCTTCTTGTGCTTTTCTCCTTTTCTTTTTTTTCCCTCTGCCCCACTCTCATATTTACCCATTGTTCACCTCTCAGTAATTCCTCTAAGATACATTTCAACTGACAAGCCACAACCAGGAATGCTACATTCTTTTCCAGCCCCTTGCTATTCCCCTGTCGCTGTCCTTTCTGGCTCATTGCTTCTCTCCCCACACTTCCCCTTCTCGCATGTTCCCCGCACCCTCACCCATGCACCCACCGAACTGTCGTTCTGTTGCCCTCTTCTTGGGATCATATATCCTGCTTATCTTATATAAATAGACACAAAAAGAAAAAAAAGAGAGAGAGACCAAACAAATAGTTCCAAGTCTAACCATTGTCCTGACCAGTAAATGTTAAATAGTGAGCAGGCTTTGTTATAAGCCATCAGTGCAATCCCCTTTTCTTTCAGGGATCCTGTGGCAGTCATGCGTTTATGTTAATTTTATGATTGAAATGTAGGGGTGGAGTCTAGTCTGTTAATCTGGAGATAGCCATTGAGTAGCTAATGAGGCCTCTATGTGGGCATGGCTTTCTCCTGAGACTTCTGGGAAATCTTGCAATATTTCCCTTATGAAGATGAGGAGTTATCTTCCCCAGTTGTTGGGAGTTAGTCTCAGAGATGATGAATCACAGACAAGACAAGATCCGAGAAGCTGAAGGATCTGGAGCAGAAGCCACATGGCTTTGCCCGGATGGAGCCAGATATATGAAACTGGAGAGTCCACGTGGGGACCCTTGCCAGTGATGGGTTGCTTCTGCCACCACTGGATGCGTTTGATGGACCCTGAGCCCTGGAAGTGAGGAGCCATGGGGAAACCCCTGCCAGCACCGGGATTCTGCACCCACTGACCTGTGACTTCATGAGTCGGAAGGAGACATTATAGACTGGTGTCAGCCATATGGGTTAATATCGGACTTATGACTTTGAACTGGACTGGGTTGGGATGATGTTCCATTCCTTTTGTATATAAACCATTCCCTTATATCCATATGTGTGTCTATGAATTTGTTCCTCTAGTCTACCCGGACTGACACATATCCATATCCAAGCTCGCTTACCTAATGTCACTTAGACCTTTTCTGTCCTCAGCATTGGTGACCGAGTGTTATGAAGACCCATTTCTCTTAATGCAGTCAAGGATGGAGCAGTCTAATGGCTTACCCTCTTCCCGTTACACCTTTAGACTTTCAGTGTGGCTCCTTTGTGAATATCCCCCAACCTGTTCAGATAAGGTGCCAAGCACTACTCCCAACCCCTACCCGAGTGGAAATTCTAGTCAGGAGTCCTCAGGGACGTCTTGGCTTTGCTCCCATTGCTCATCTGTTACACTCCCCTTTTGGTTTGCCCCACGTGGGCAGGTCAGAGAACAGTGTCTTCAGTGCTGTCCTATGTAGTTCTGTCATCTAGGAAGGGAAGGGCATATTATGTCTCCAGCAGGACTGACCTGCAGTCCTCTCCTTGAATGAGCTGCTCTGAGCAGGTGTATCACACTCAAAACTTGGTGTACTGGAAGAGGTCCACTCTTCTCCCTTTCCTGTGGAGATACAAACAAAACCCTCCCCCTGCGTGGATTAGTGCTCTGTTCCTCCTTTGCCCTCTTTTTTCTACCCCCATCCCTCTGTGGGCAGTAAAGGACTATTAGGGGTTTGGGGATGGGGTGTCTGCTTCACATTTTAATTTATTTTCTTTTGATGAAAGACGCACCATCGGGTTTGGTCTGGCTTTTGCCAGAGTGTCTGGTCCTCATCCTGGAACTGTGTGATATGTACATTTTCCCCTATGCTAGTTCTGCTGTTTGAACTTACCTCAGTGGATTCATGTTGTACTTGTCCTTTTGTGCTTGGCTAACTTCACTCAGCGTAAGATCCTCCCAACTCTTTCCAAGAGATGAGGTGCTTCATCTTTTCCTCACTGTTTTTAAGGAATATATAGTACTCCATGGTGTCTATAGACCAGTTTTTTAATCCATTCATCTATTGATGGAAATGTAGGCTGTTTCTAATTCCTGGTGATTCTGAACTGCACAGCGATGAACATTGGAGCATAGAAGTCTGGTAGTTGCCTATTTAAAAAAAAAATTCTTTTGGCTACATTCCCAGTAGTGGAACTGCTGGGTAATATGTGTTAGTTTGGGTAGATTAGAGAAACAAAGTTCATAAACACACACACACATATAAGGGATATATATGTATGTATATATGTATGTGTATATATATATATATATATATATATATATATGCAACTGAACATTGAAAAAAAATCCCGTGTAGGTTCATGTGGATTCTCCTCAAGGATGTCTCACAGGGAGCCAGCCTTGCCAGTCAAGTGTCTCTAAGTGAGTGAGAGTTTCTCCTGCTTCCAAGAAGGAAGTACCAGATTTCCTAGAATTCCCAGAGAGAAAGCTGTGCACACAGAGAGGTCTCATTGGTTGTCTCTAGATTGAAAGGCTAGACACTTTCCCTACACTCTTAATCTTCAAATTGCCACCAAATTAGGTGACTGCCACATAAAGTAACTCGACTTTCATCTGTTTTAGTATCTTTTCACAGTTGTTGAATGTATCTAATTGAGCACCAGCAGGAATGAGAGTTCCTATCTTACCACACCCCTTCCAACATGTGTCGTCTTCTGTTTTTTTTTTAATTGTATCATCCTCGTGGGCATTAGGTTTTAATCTTATGGTTGTTTGGATTTGCATTTCCTGGATCACTAATGATTTGGAACATTTTCTCAGATGTTTATAAGCCATTCAAGTCTCTTTTGTGAATCTTCTGACAAGTATTTTATCTTTAGTATATTTCACACGTCTATTTTATCTTCCTCTGGGTGTATATCCTTCTTTATTACTGATAAAGTTCTTAGCTTTGTCTCAATTTTTATATTTGATGATCCTAATAGTTTGGGGTTTTACTTCACAATCTGTGATCCTTTTTGAACTTGTCCCTGTGTATGGGGAGAAGTAAGGTGTGTGCTTCATTTTTCTGCTAGTTGATATCTAATTTTTCCAGCATCATTTGTTAAAAGGGCATCTGCTTCCCATTTGATATATTGGGGCCCTTATCAAACATTAGTTGACTGCATTCTGCTTGTCTGGATTTACTGTTCTTATTCATTTGTCCAAGAATCTATCATTATACTATGCTGTTTATACATTGTACATGTGGCTGCATAATAAGTTTTAAAGTCAGGTAATGCATGCCTGTCCACTTTATTCCTTTTCTTGGAAATTTCTTTACCAATTCTGGACTTCTTCCTTTTCCATAGGAAGTTAGTAGTCAGTTTTTCCATTTCTTTGAAAAATGATGCTGATATTTGTATCAGGATTATATTGAGCCTATGTAGTGCCTTAAGTAAGATTGACATCTGTACAATATTGAGTGTATCGATCCATGAGCATGGGATATTTTTTTTTCATTTGTGAAGAACCCTTTCAATTTCTTTAAATAGTGTTCTGTACTTTTCCTCATACAGATCTTTTATTCTTTGGGTTAAAATATATCCCTAGATATTTCAACTTATGTTTAGCTATTGTGAAGGGTACCAAATTTTTGATCTCTGTCGCAGTAATCCATCAGTTGAATATAGCAATCTAATTAACATCAGCTTGTTGATCTTGTAGGCTGCCACTTTATCATATTCCTCAATCACTTCCAGCAATCCTATTGTGGAGTCTTTTGGGTTCTCAATATATAAAATCATGTCATCTGCAAATAACAATAATTTCACTTCTTTCCCTAGACATGTATCTTTGATATTCTTCTGCTGCCTTATATTATTAGTTAGGGCCCCCAGGACAAGGTTGAATAAAAGTGGGGACAAGGGACATTTTGTCTGGTTCCCTTTTTCAGTGGGAATGTTTTGGTCTTTTCTCCTTTGATTGTAATGTCGGTTATTGGATTTTCACACGTGATATTGAGGCAATTACTTTCCTTTCTATCCTCTTGAATGTCTTGATTAGGAATGGGTGTTGAATGTTGTTGAATGATTTTTCTGCATCTATTGATAGTATCATGTGGTTCATATCCTTTCTCTTCTAAAGGTGGTGGAATATGTTGATGGATTTTTGTATGTTGAATCATCCCTGCATCCCTGGTATGAATCCCACTTGGTCATGATAAATTATTCTCTTTATATTCTTGTGTGTGTGTGTGTGTGTGTGTGTGTGTGTGTGGCATCACTGCCCTTGTGGGAGTAGGAAGTCCAGTCTTGCTCCTAGAGAGCTGCAGCTGGATTTGAACCATTAACCCTGTGGGCTGCAGTCCTGCACACAACCACTATGCCACCAGGGCTCAGTCCTCTCTTTATATTTTTTTAAGTTCTATTGGCCAGGACTTTGTTAATAATTCTTGTGTCTATGTTAGAGATATTGGCCTATATCTCTTTTTTCTTGTTGTAACCTTGTCCAATTTTTGTATCAGTGCTCTAACATATTCCTAGAATGTGTTTGGGAGTTTACAGTCCTTTTCTAGTTCTGGAAGAGTCTGTGCAGAATTGGTGTCATCTCTTGCCTGGATGCTTGGTAGAATTTTCCTGTTTACCCACCTGGGGCAGGGTTTATTTTTAGTTGGTAGTTCCTTGATAACCTTACTATTTATTCTTTTGCTAGTGTTCTGTTCAAGTACTTGACATCTACATGATATAATCAGGGGAGTGTTTGATTTTCCATGTATTTGTCCATGTCTCCCAAGTTGTCATATTCCCTGGAATACAATCCTTTGTTGTACTATGTAATTAGTCTTTTAATTTCACTAGGGTCTGTTGCAGTCTCCCCTGGATATTGACATCTGCGCCTTTCTAACTTTGTAGGTTTGCCAGTGGTTTATTGATTCTGTTAATGCTTTCGAAGAACCAGGTTCTTACTGAGTTGATTTTTTTCCCACTCAATTTTCTCTACCCTGATTTTTTAAAAAAAATTATTGTGGGCTCTTACAGCTTTTATAAAATTCAATACATCATCTGTATCAAACACATTTGCACACATGTTGCCACATTCATTTCCAAACATTTTCCACTTGAACCCTTGGTATAAGTTTCTCCTTCCCCCTCCCCCCTTTTTTATAATGAATCATTTTATTGGGTACTCATACATCTCCCCTCATGATCCATACATACATCAATTGTATGCAGGCCTCATTTGCACACTTGTTGCCATCATCACTCTCCAAATTTCCTCCCTCCCCCTAGGTTCCCAGTCCAGCTCCCCATATTTCCCTCCCACCTCCCCCTCATGAACCCTTAATAATTTACAAATTACTATTGCTTTTTCATATCATACACTGTCCAATGTGTCCCTTCACTCACTTTCCTGTTGTCTGTGCCTCAGAGAGGAGGTTATATGTTGATCCCTGAAATTGGCTCCCCCTTTTTACTCCACCATACCTCCACCCTCCCAGTATCATCACTCCCATCACTAGTCCTGAGGGAATATCTGTCCTAAATTCCCCATGTTTCCCACTGCAGTGCACATCCCCTGCTTTAGCTGGACTTGTGTGGTAGAACTGGGAGCAGGATAGTAGGTGGGAGGAAGCATTTGAGAACTAGACGAAAGATGCCTATTTCGTTGTTACTACCCTGTACTTTAACTGGCTAATCTGCTCCCTGCAACCACTCTGTAGAGGATGTCACTTCACCTATTGATGGGCTTTGGGTCAACAATTTGTACTTCCCCCTATTTATAATGATATAATTTTAGTTTCTTGATACCTGCCACCAGATCCCTTCAACACCTCGTGGTCACACAGGCTGGTGCGCTTCTTCCTTGTGGGTTTTGTTGCTCCTGAGCTGGATGGCCACTTGTTTACTCAAGACTTTAAGATCCCAGACACTACATTGATAGCTGGACACCATCAGCTTTCTTCACCACCTTTGCTTATGCACACATTTGTCTTCAGTGATCGTGTCGGGGAGGTGAACATCATGGAATGCCAATTTAATAGAACAAAATGTTCTTGCACTGAGGAAGTATTTGAGTTCTATCCTGATTTTAATATGTTCTTTTCTTTTGCTGTTAAAAGGATTATTCTGTTGATTCTGTCTCAATTGCTTACAGTTTTGTGATAATGTATCCACCATAAATATCTCTTCCTTCTTCATCTGTGCATTTATCGCTATCAAGCTTCTTTTGGTAACTGCCTTTGCTGTATCCCATAGATTTTTGAATATTGTATTCCCATTATCATTGGTATTTAGAAACTTCCTAATTTTGTCTCTTATTTGGGTCCATACCCTTTCATTTTGAAGAAGTAAATTATTCATCCTCCAAGTATTTGCCCTTTAAACTTTTTGTTTATTTCCAGCTTTATGGAGTAGTGATTAAAGATGGAGTGCCTTCTATGTTTGAATTTGCTCAAACTTGACTCGTGTCTCAGCATGTGGACTATTTTCAAATAGATGCCATTTGAGCTTGAAAATAATATGCATTTTTTCCCCTGTTTGGTGAATATGTCTATCAGGTTTAGTTGTTTAATTGTAGATTTTAATTCTATAGCCTCCTTGTTGAGATTTTTTTTTCACTTATCTATCTTTCTTGGAGAGTGGTGTATTGAAGTCTCCTCTTATGACTATTGATGTTGTGATTCCTTTTTTCATCTTTTGAAGGATTTCATTGATGTGTTCCACTGTTCTCTTATTGGGCATGTATATGTTTATTATGCACACTGGATCTTGGTTTGTTGATTCCGTAGGTGTCTTATAATGCCTAAGTGTATCTCTTATTATATCATATGTATCTCTTGTTATATCATGCACCTTGAGATATCTTTTGTCAGATATTAGAATTGTAATTCCTGTTTTTAAAAATTGCCATTAGTTTGATGGAACCCCACCTTTGATCCTCATCCTGTTATTTGTCTGTAAACACGAGTTATGTCTTGTGCAGACAACAGATTTCTGGGATTCATTTCCCTAATCCAGTCTGCTTGCCTTTTGATGGGAGGATTCAGACCATAGACATGTAGAGTTATTACATTCATCTGGGGATTCTTTTCTGTTTTATTGTTCCGTTTGTGATAGACATATGCTTTCCTCTCTCCTTACCTGTGTGCTATGTGTGTGTGTGTGTGTGTGTGTGTGTGTGTGTGTGTGTATGTGTGTGTGTGTATTGGGTTGCGGGGAATTGGAGTAGCACGATTTATTCATGTCTTCTTTTCACCATTGGATCAAAAATATCTTGGGTATTGCTTTCAGTGTTCTGTTTCTGGATAGTATTGTACTATGCAGTGGTCTCATATTTGTGCTCTGTCGATAATGGTCTTCTGACTAACGTGTTTTGGAAAGTAATTATTGTAGTGCTTTTTTTTTTAAATCATGTTATTGTGGTCTCTTACAGCTATTATCACAATCAATATACATCCATTGTGTCAAACACATTTGTACATACATTACTATCCTCATTTTGAAAATATTTTCTTTCTACCTGAACCCTTGGTATCAGCTCATTTTCCCCGCCCCCAACCTTTCCTCCCTTGTGAATCATTGATAATTTATGATTTTTTTTCATGTCTTACACTGACCGATGTTTTCCTTTACCATTTTTCAGTTGTCTGTCCCACTGGGAAGGGGTTATAATACATCATTGTGATTGATTCCCTCTTTCTTCCCCACCTTTCCTCTTTTCTTCTTGGTATAGCTACTGTTATTATTGGTCCTGAGGGGTTGCTCTGTCCTGAATTCTCTGTGTTTTGAGCTCTTCCCTGAACCAGTGCACATGTTCTGGTATAGTTGATTTTGTAAGGTAGAATTGGGGTCACGGTACTGAGGGGGGGGGGGTAAACATTAAAAAACGAGGAAAGTTGTATGTTTTATTGGTGGTATTCTTCATCCTGAGTGGCTTATCTCTTCTTTGTGACCCTTTTGTAATGGGATGTCCAATTATCTACTGATGGGCTTTAGGTCTTCACGCTGAACCTCCCCCTCATTCACATTGATATGACTTTTTATTCTGGGTCTTTGATGCCTAATATCCAGTCCCATCGAAACCTCATGATCACACAGGCTTGTGTGCTTCTTCCATTTTGGCTTTGTTGCTTCTCAGCTAGATGGCCACTTGTTTATCTTCAATCCTTTAAGACCAGTGCTGAATTTTTTTGTGTGTTCTCTAATTTTTTTCTGATTTTGGGAAATCCTTACCTCTCAATTTTTGTACAGCGCTTGGTGGGATAGAAGACTCTTGATTACCATTATTCTCCTTCAATTTTTGGAAGATGCTACTCCATGCTCTCCTCCTCTTGGTAAATTCTTATTAAGTCTGAACATATTTTTACCTGATTACTTTTATAGGTGACTAAACTTTTTTCTCTACCTTCTGTTCTAATTTTCTCCTTTTCCTCAAAGTTGTATAATTTGACTACTTTATGCCTTTGTGTGTTCTTCTTGGGTTTCAGTGTAATTATTGTCTTTGTTTTTTCCTGGATGATTATCAGATTCTCGTTCATTAAATTGGGGACTTATTTTTCCGGGAATTCCCTCACTGAGTTGGCTGTTGATTTTTCATTATGTCTTCTTCTGATACCCAAATTTTTCTAATATTGTTTCTCTTCATTGCATTCTTCATTGTTCTCAGGTTTTCTTCAGCTTCTTTGGTTATCTTTCCTATTTGTTTGATTCTGCTTGGGTATCTTCAAGGTAGCCTGTTGTTAAGATTTCTTACTATTTACTTTGTTTCTACTGCATTTGCCCCTAATTCTTGTATTTCCCTTCAGTAAGTGGACTCTATTCCCTCTATTTTTTTTATCCTTTTTCTATATTGATTTCCTTATATCCTCTATGACTCTAAGTGACAAACCAAAGATTTCTTCTGTGGCAGGTCAAAGATTCCTTCTATGTACCTTGCTAGATTCAGGCTCTCCTCAGCCATTGCATTTTGTTTCTCTTGTTTTCTTGTAGTGGCTGCTGATGTGTGACATTTTAGCAGAACTTTGGCACTATTTTCCCTGGAGTCCAGGACACCTGTGATATCTTTTGCAGGGGCTATTTGGAATTATTCTAAGGACAACCTTGAGCCAGCTTTGCTGTGGGTTCTAGCTGCATCTCTATCTCACTGGGCTTAATTCTCTCCCTAGACAGCCAAAGCTATCTATTTGTAGGGAAAGGTGAGTGGCTCTCTCGTACAGGGGATGGGCAGTCTTAGGCAGCAAGGGTGGTACTGAGCAAGGGGATAGCATCGCTAGTAGCAGGGCCAGGACTGTCGTGAGTAGCAAGGGTGGTACTAGGCAGACCAATCATGCACACTTAGATCAGCATTCATGGGGACCTCATTGAAGATGGTTATGGGGATACATATTTAGTTGGTAAATTGATGGAGAATAGGTATTGTCGAGGTATAGAAAGCAGGTTCTAGATGCATGATGGGTATGTTAAACCTATCAATTCCCTTATCAACCCTGTAAATTGTGGAAGGGAGAGTGGAGACCTCAAATTATTTGTGGTTTTAACAGAAGGGCTCTTTTATAGTAGGTTGCTCAATAACTCTGAGTTATCTTCTTACGTACAGTCCTGTGGTAGATAGGGGATATTATTGTGGGTGTCCCAGGGGGTTTGCTTCAGAAAGTGGAATGGGTAGGATCAGTGGGACCCCATTTGCTGGCTCCCTTGCCAGGGGGCAGGGAAGGTCAGCAAGAACCCACAAGGTGATGAGGTCCATTTTCTATATTGGGGAAAGAAGTCCCAAGGCTTCTTTTCAGAAGCTAAAGCAAATTTGCCTGACAAGCTATCTGGATCTCATATGCTGTGTGTTTAATTATGTCTCTGTCTCCCTAGGAACTGGCTCATTCCTTATTTGGTTGCAATTTTACATGGTAAATTTAAGGGAGGTTGTGTGTTGCTGACATGAAGAGAATAGATTCCAGATGTAATTGTGGTTGGTGTAAAGGAAGAGTTTAGTGAATCCACCAAGGTTCCTTGTCGACTCTATGTATTATGTAGGGACAGTGTTTGTTTTACTGCCTCGTGTTCTTACAGGATGTCAGAGAAGAGGTGAGATTCAGGTTGGGGGATGATTTGGTGTCTGATATGTCTACGAGAGCTATATTCTTTTGATTGAGTCAGTTATCTTGAGAGAATGCACCTCTGGTGAATCAGGTCAGAGGAGATGGGGAATCTGGTGGGGGTCTAGTAGGGTGGGAGGATGGGGTCTATCCCTCTTGATTAAGTAGTTTAGGGCAGTTAGAGTATGGTAATGTCTTACACAGCAGACTGGTGTCAAATATGGAAGGCTTGTTTTGCTGAGTTACTATTTGTGGTCTTTGAGCTGTCTTTCAAAAACTCTTTGTAAAGAGTGAAACCAGTTTTTGACTGAGGCCTTCTGAGTTTAGCTCCGGGTGGATTTTCCTGCATTGTCTTATTAAAACTTTGTTGATGAACAGATGTGTGGTGGCTTACATTCAGTGTTATAAAAGGAGCACAGCCTTGAAATGAATGTGTGTGTATTTGAGTGTATGTGTTTTAGTGGCTTGTAGGGTGTCATAGTATTGGGGATGTGCACTTCTGACCCCCAGGAAAAGGGGATTAAATAGTTGAATGATTTTTGACCCACTGGGTCTGAGTTCTCCCCGCTGCCTTACTGCCTCCTCCCTGGCTTACTCCTTTGTTACTCCTCAGGCTGGTCCATAGGGACCTACGATCTGCTGAGAGTACATATCTCAAGGGCTTTATGATTGTAGTAGATTAGTGTCTCTATATCTTTCATTGCCCACACTGGCAGCCTCCAATGGAGCTGGGGAGAACAGAAAGTGGGTGGCCAATGCAGTCACTCTGTTCCTGGGCAGTGATGGGTAGTGCGAAGTCTGTGAATCCATGACTAGAGGGGAGCAGAGAGAAGAGTGGTGGAGTGAGCTCTTGGGGCTAAATTTTGGAGGCTCGCCATGGACTCGGGATTACGACCCCACTAAGACAGCAGTCTGGAAAAGTTACTGTACGCGAATGGGCCTCAGATCTCGGGTGTAGGAAGGGGTGGCAACACTGGCTCATTGGACATAGCCAAGGATGCAGAGCCCATGGGGAGATGTGTTGAATTCAGAGCATTGCAGCAAGCCTGGGAATCACTCCATGGGTGAAAATTGTGAAGGGTGATCTGAACCACAAACTCTAATACACTAGGATTCTTTTCTAGCACCTGGCCTCCAATATTAGCCTTCTTACTGCTTAGTTTTCTGACCTAACAATGGGAGAACCGGGCGGCAGATTCTACTTGGAGGTCATCCTAATAGCCTCCCTCAGCATGAAATACCTTACAATCAAGAGAGTCAATAAAATTCATGAGTGGAATTTGGGTTATTATTAGTTGTCAACTATCACAATAAATTGACAACCTCAGTTTGATTTGCTGTACGTTTTTCATCATGGAGTGCTTAATTGATAGAGGCTGCCTCCCTGTAGGTTTTCAAGAACTAAACCGAAGTTGCTCTTATGGGGGCACTTTAGTTCCAACCCAACGAATTCATTCATTACTATATTGTTCTCTTGTGTCCCTGTAAAAATGACATGGACATAGTGTCTAGTGTCCTTACACTTCATGTGTGTGTGTGTGTGTGTGTGTGTGTGTGTGTGTGTGTGAGAGAGAGAGAGAGAGAGAATCAAACACATCATCAGCCCAAGGGTAGTCCTCATGAGTTTGAGGTCAGATAAACTTCACCCTTCAAAGTTTCTTACTGATTCTGACACTGAACATCCTTCCCACAGTATTCTATATTTATCAGTTGGATTCAACAATTCATTGTGATATCCACACAGAAATCAGAGACAAAACTCACAGCGATGGGATTTATTAGGCGAGTTAACTGGTTGCAATTCAGGATCAGAAATGCTTTGGGCAGAGATATTTCAGTCAGACAGCCTCTTCCCAAAAGTACTCACGGGTGCCCCTCTCTCTGATTCTTGGCGTCTGCCTTGACTGGAGAATATTACAGAGTTCCTTTAAAATTATAGTTTCATTGGCATATAATTCACATATCATGTAATTTAACAGTTCAATTCTGTGAAGAATGGCTATGCAATCATCACCTCAATCAATATCTGAACACTTTCTTCTTTTCAATACTCTTTGTTTGAGCTTCCCATTTACTGTCAGTCTCCCCCGTCATTGTCCTTAGGTCATTATTAATTAATACAGTCACTATTTCTGTAGATTCACCATTGGATTTCACACAGGATCCCTGGTGGTCAGCAATTTGAAACCACTAATTTCTCTGTGGGAGAAATATGAGATTTTCTCCTTTTCTAAAGTGTCACATTCTCAGAAACGCACAGAAGAAAATCTACCTCAATCTATATTATAGGGTTGTTACAAGTGTAAAACAACTTGCTGGCAGTGATTTTTGGGGGTGGGGTGTGCTTTAGGGATTTAATTTCCAGAAAACATAGAAAACAGAAATAAGTAACAAACAAACCCAGTAACAACAACAACAACTACTACTACTACTATTACTACTACAACAAAAGAAACCAACACAGAGATAAACCTTAATTGAAAAGAAAACAAAAAAATAAATAAAACAGACACAATTTTGAAATGGGTCAAAGGGGAGATTGAGTGCTAAGGTATTACATTTTATCCTAACTACATATGTCATAATTGACTTTAACGTACTCCTTGTCTACTAGCAAGGCTAGTTACATTTCTGGAGCGGATTCACTGGAGGCTTCTCCAAGGGGACCTTGCAAATGGATTTTTGACTTCCACTGTCATCTCAAGCCTTCTGCAAACAAGGTGTTTATAATTCAAGCTCAGAGACCTTTCAGTCTTCTGGATTTGGATTTTATTATTTGGAAACCTTGGATCATATAAGCTGGTATGCTTCTTCCATATGAATGTATTTGACACCTCAATTAGATGATTGTTTGTTATAAGACAAGCCTTTTAAGAACCAAGAGACTATTCTTTCTGGTAACCAGGTGCCATCTGATTTCTTCTCCGCATTTTGCTTTCGCAGTTAGAGATCTTCAGTGATCTCTTCATGAGAGTGTTGAGTGGGATCAGGTACAGAACTCTTTTAGTACTGCCAATAAATTCCCAAAGGGCATGCAATTCTGCTCTACTTCGGGCCTCAGCAAACCAAACTCCTCACTTAAATGCTGGAGGCATACCACTCTGCAAGCAAGTCTTCTGCCAGAAGAAGCACAGCTGTATTCTGTCCATGGGCCAGGAAGCCCACGCATCTGTCTCCATTTCTGACTGCTGATGCTGCTTTTCTGCCTATTTTCTTTCTGTCTTTGGGATCTAGGAGGATCAATACTCAGGAATCTCAGGGTTGAAAGAACTCACTCCACTCCTGCCTCTTCATTCTCAATGGTAGAGAGATCTCCCAACGTGCTTTTGAGATTGTTCATTTTAAACCAGCAGAATCTAAGCTA
The DNA here is from genome assembly GCA_004026705.1 of Nesogale talazaci. NCBI lineage: Eukaryota > Metazoa > Chordata > Mammalia > Afrosoricida > Tenrecidae > Nesogale > Nesogale talazaci. The sequence goes on along the minus strand of PVJH01005288.1, from coordinate 45,027 downwards.
ACCAATTGATTTGTTAAATTTCTAAGTTTCTACGATCACCATTTAGCATTTTGATAATCGCTCATGATTCCAACATTCCCTTGCCCATGAGTACATACTCCTTTAGGGGGAGTTACAAAGACTATTGCCAAAAGAGACATATTTACACAATTCATGTAACTGCACTATCCAATACTTGAAAATGTTTTCTAATTGTCTAATACTCAGCATACCTCAGAGTGAAAGAACTGAAGAAAAACCTCAAGGCTTGTGTTGAAATACTGAAGAATTCTAGGGACAAATTATTGAATGGTGTAGGAAGCATGAAGCATCGATGAAAAGAAAACATACAGTCACTGAATAAAAAATAATCTGTCAAAGTCCAACTATTTCAAAAAGTAGTATAATGTCAAGGCGCAATGGTACTGAAGGAAGAATCCGAGACATTGACAAAAAACTGTGCTGCTGGCATTGAAGGGATATCAATTGAACCATTTCAACAAACTGATCGAAGCACTGGAAGCACTCACTGATCTGTGCCAAGAAATTTCAAAGACAGCTACCTGGGAAACAATATCCACATTTGTCCACATTCCAAAAAACAAAGTAACAGCAGAATGCACAAATTATTGAATAATACCAGTAATATCCCATGCAGGTAAATTTTGGCTGAAAATAACTTTAAAATATTTGCAGGAGCACTTCATCAGTAAGTTGTTAGAAATTCAAGCTGATTCAGAAGAGGATGCATGGTGAATAACGCAGCTAATGTCAGATGAACCTTGACTAAAAGCAGAGAATTCTTAACGGATGTTGCCTTGTGTTTTATTGATTAGGCAAAGGCATTTGACGATGTGGACCATCACCTACTTTGTATATCATTGTGAAGAATGAGAATTTCAGAACACTTAAATGTTCTCATGGAAATCCTGGATAAAGCCCAAGAAGCAGTTCTTTGAATGGAATAAGGGGATCCTGCGTGGTTTAAAATCAGAACAGGTGTTGATCAGGGGTGTATTCTTTCCACATAATCATTTCATCTGTAGGCTGAACAAATAATCTGAGAAACCAGACTGTACGATGACTAAAGAGTTTTATTGGGGCCCCAATCCATAGAACCGACTCACTGGCACCTAATAACATTTTAATTTCTCCATCCCCTACTGAATCCACATTTCTTGAATTCTGTGTGGGTTCCACCCTCATTTTTTCTCGGTCAGTGTGTAACTCACTGATGTTTCATTCCTCGGAGATTCATAGTCTAAGAGGATACTGCTGGCTCTCTTTGCTCTACCTCTTTGTTAAGAGAATCTTGTACTATAGTTGTCTAAAGAGCCTTTTTTAAAAACAAAAAACAAACCGGAAGTCTCTATACCCGTATATATCTTTTCATGCATATCTGTTTTTGAAACAATAAAATGGTTGTCATAAGGCTAGTATTTCCCTAGTTTTGTGGGGCATTCTAGCAAGTGATCCACCGTAAGCGAACAATGAAAACCAGTAGGTTAGAAGTAAGAAGGACCTGGAATTCCTGACTTGCTAACTGATATCCTGGACCTAATGTTTAAGGGAAATCTCAAAATTTTAATCAGCATATTAGAAGAGATAGTATCATGGGGACCCATACACTTTGGTTACTGGTGTCTGCAGTCTTGAGTAGACATGACAACCTAGAGAATTGTGGCCTTTGATTTGTGAGATCTGATCTGGTAAGGATCAGAGTAAGAAGTACTGCCTTTGCAATTAGGGACACATTGATTATTTTTCAATTGTAAATGAATCCTGTAACTCAATTGGTGTAAGAAAATTAGATGTGCTTTTGTAATGGCATTCACCTTATTTGCTAATGTGCAATAGTTAAAATCTTGTCTAGTGGTCAAGATTACTTTCAAAGGGTAGAGAAATATATAATATCTTGCTGAGATATTGTTAAATGTCTTTTAAAAATGGGATGTATACAGAGATGAGAATAAGTTATGATTATTTTTGCAATATACCACAGCATTTGAGAAATATTCAGAAATCTACAAAGCATAACTCTCTAATCCCTTAATTCCCCATACCACCTGGGTCAGAAGTTACAAAACTTACAATTCATTTCCTAAATCCAACCACAATGTATGACCCTTGCATCCTCTTAAACTCTTTGCTTGGCTGGGAGATGCCAGCTTTCTTTGCCCTGAATACTAAAGTTGTTTTTATTTTTAAGGCTGCCTTTATTACTCTCTTCATGAATTTTTAAAATACCTTTCAGCCAAAACAATTAGTTCTTCCTCTGTATTCCCAGAATTCAAGTACCTTCTCCTGGTTGGCCTTTCATTAAACTGGTATTTCAGATATTTATCTCTGTTCTTCTTCAGAACTAGTGCTTTGTCTTTGATTTTTTGTCGTGTTTTAGTATACCTTGTATTGTGTGTGAACACTAGGCACATAATTAAGCTGAGTGAATATTGATCAAAAATAGTCATTAGCCATATGTGATATGAAAATTCAATCAAGAAAGTCTTATTTGCATGCCTTTTTTTCCTAAGTAATTTCTATGTCATAGTTTTCTTTGACCACTAGTGGCTCAGATCCATTTCTTTTATAAAACAAGCAGTATGGGAATATTATAAAATTTAACCTATGATAAAAATCAGTAAATAATTTCTTGGAAATTATATATGGAAAAGAAGTCATATCTATTACACATAAAGAATATCACATTTAACTTGCAATGTGTGGTAAAAGGAAAAATGTCCAAATTATTAGCTATTAGATAAAGCAGATTTCTACTGTAATTGATGATGATAATATTTTAAACTTTGCATTAGACATAGTTCCATAAGAATAAATTTAATAGTCAATACTATACCATTTGTGGATACATTTTTCTTTATTACCATGAAAATTGGAGCTATTGGGAATATGGGTTTCAAATTTTAATTGATAAGGAGATCTCTTCCTGCCAAATATTGAGCTCTAATGGTCCAAGGTTGCTCGGTTTTTCCATATCACTTTGATGCAATTGAAATAAAATGATCAATTAGTCTTTTAAACACAGCATCTGTGCTTTGGGGGCAAGTTGAGGGTGTAAGTGAAAATCAATTTGGTGGATGAGTCTCAGAGGGTAGCTGCCTCTTCCCCTTCAGGGAGTTTCCCACCTCTGAGCTGAGGGCAGCTGCTAGAGTTAGGGGACAAGTGACAGATCCAAAAGTTTAGCACATAACCTTTTATTACACAGCTTGGTCCCAGTTTAAATAAGTGAGAGTAATTCTAATGCTAAATTAGCTGAGCTATAGACTGTAGGCAATTAGTCAGTGTTACATACATGAAAGAGGAAGAAGGCTAACCCAGAACTCAAACCAACCCACTGCTACCAAGTTACTTTAAGTTCTCGATGACCCCATGTGTCACAGAATAATGCTGCTTCATTGTCTTTAACTGTGGTACCTGGTGGCACAATGGTTAAGTGCTCAAGACTAGCTGAAAGACTGCCAGCTGCTTTGTGGGAGAACAATGTGGCCACTTGCTTTTGTGAAGATCACAGCCAAGAAAGCTCCATGCAGAGATCCACTTTATTACATGGACTCACTGTGAGCCATATCAGCTTGAAGGCAACCAACAATGACAGACTTGGTCATGCCCTTTCCAAAATCTATAGATAACTTTGAGAAGAAGGTGAATGTCAGAACACCTCATTGTGTTCGTATGGAACTGGTCTACAGATGAAGAGGCAGTTGAACAGAGAGAACAAGGGAACACGGCAAGGTAGAAAAGCAGGGAATGTGTCAGCATTGTAACCTTTTACCATCCTTGTTCAGTCTGTATGCTGAGAAAGTCATCAGAGAAGTTGGCTTATATGAAGAAGATTCTGGCATCAGGATAGAAGGAAGGCTTATTAACAACCCGAGGTCCGCTTGCTGAAAGTGAGGAGGAATTAAAACACCTCTGGATGAAGATCAAGGATTGCAGCATTGTATGAATGTAATTCAACATAAAGAAGACCAAACTCTTCACAGCTGGATCAAAGGTAACAACGGAGAAAAGATTGAAATTTTCAAGAATTTTGTCTTGCTTGGATCCACAATCAATGTTGTTGGAAGCAGCAGTCAAGCAATCAAAAGATATGTTGCATAAAGACTTCTTTAGACTATTGGCATTCCATGATGCTCACCTTCCCGACACAATCACAGAAGACAAATGTGTGCATAAGCAAAGGTGGGGAAGAAAACTGATGGTGCCCAGCTATCAAAAGATGTACCTTCTGGTATTAAAGGCTTTAAAGTAAATAAGAAGCCATCTAGCTCAGAAACAACAAAGCTCACATGGAAGAATGACACCAGCCTGTGTGATCAGGAGGTGTTGATGGCAAGGGAAATCTGGATGCTGGTACTGGGGGCCTAAGTGGAGGAAAAATGTTTTGAGAGTGATGATGGCAACAAGTATGCAAATGTGGTCTGCATACAATTTGTGTATGTCTGGATCATGATAGGGGTTTTATGAGCTCCCAATAAAATGACTTATAAAAAAAGGAGGGGGAAAGAGGAGATTATACCAAGTGCTAAAGTGGAAAATATTTGGAAATGAATATGGCAATATATGTACAAATATGCTTGCTACCAATGATGTATTGAATGTTAAAAGAGCAGTAAAATCCCCCGATAAAAGCAGTAAAAAAAAAAAAAGACTTCTTTAAAGTATCAAAAAACAAGGATGTTATTTGAAGACTAATGTGTGCCTAACCTAATCCATGGTGTTTTCAATGGCCTCATATGCAAATGAAAATTGGACATTTAATAAGGAAGACTGAAGTAGAATAGAGATTTTTGATGCTGGGAAGAATATTGAAAGTAGTGTGGACTGCTGAAAAGATAAATGAATCTGTCTCAGAAAAAGTACACGTGGAGTGTTCCTTAGAAGTAAGGAGGGTGAGACTTCCTCTTATATGCTTTGGACATGTTATTAGGAGAGACCAGTTCCTGGAGAAGGATACCATGGTTGGTAAAACAAAGGGACCGTGAAAAAGAGAAAAGTCCCTCAATGAGATGAAGTGAACCAGTGACTACACTAATGGGCTAAAACACCAAAACAATAGTGAGACTGGTGCATCCCCAGGCAGTGTTTTGTTCTATTTCACAAAAGATCACAATGGGTCCAAACTAACTTGGTGACACCAAGCAAAAACAAAAAAAACAGCAACTAGGGGCTGTTAAAAAATTAGCAGGCCTGACAACTCTTAAGGAGTTTCATGTTAGTTATTTATTACATCCAGTGAGCTTTCCTTGAGTTCCCTTTTTGTGCTGTTGGGCAGTTTGAACCCAGTAATTCTCCTGAGGGTATAGAAGATGAGACTTTCTTTTCCATAAAGAGTTACAGACATGGAAACCCACAGAGGCAGAGGCCAGTCCTGCGTGGAGGGGGAGGGGGGGAGAGCATCATGCTTGGTAGAGAGACAGATTTAAAGAGAGGAGGTAGGGGGGAAAGAGGAACTGATACCAAGGGCTCAATAGAAAGAAAATGTCTAGAAAAGAATGATGGCAACATATGTACAAATATACTTGATGTCTCGGTTGTTCTGAGTTGTAAGAGCCCCCGATAAAATGTTCCTTTAATACAAAAATTTTGTTTAAATAAAAAAAGAGAAACTCTCAATTAGATGGATTGTCACCTAGGGCTGAAACATAAGGGCACTTGTGAGGTTGCCACAGGACTGGGCAGTGTTCTGTACATAGAATCACTATGAGTGAGAATCCATGCCATGGCACCTAACACCACAACTATTACAGCAACTTTCTTGCTGCAACAATGGAGGCTGTAAGTTCTAGCCAGCATTTCAGTTAGAAATCAGGCACAAGACATTTGAGCCACCCAAAGACCTCTGGAAGAAGCCTGGGTTCTGAAGCATGCATAAGATAAACATTATAGTTATGAAGGTCGAGACAGCCTGTGAGAGAAGAGACTCTTCACTTGAAGATGAACATTTTCGCCTTCATCATTATATAAAGACTTCACATGTCCTCCAAATTTTTGTGGAGATAACCTTAAAAAATTTTGGTTATTTAGAAAATGGTCCTCAGAAAAAAATGTCATTTAAAGGACTGAGGCAATTGAGGAAACACAATAAGGAGTAACCTGTAGCAATCAATGACAATTGAATGTTGGTATATGTAGCCCAGTGGACAGGAAAATAAAATGAAGAGGCCTGTGATGCAGACTCAACAGGCAATGGGAGCTCTGACCAATCGAAGGGTTAAATGTCAAACGGGAATGCCAAACTGGAAAGCTCTATAGTTTTATGGATGTCATAAAGTTTGTTTAAAACAATGCTTATCTCTCCTTTATTTTTTAATATTGGCTCAACAGTAGCTCAAACAGTAGTCTTTTATCTTCCCGCCTATCCACCCTGCTTCAGGAGAAAAGAAATTGGTTACTTACGTCTCAAATAGCAATAAAATATTTCAATAATTTGGCCATTTTGATTACTTAGTGTTTAATCTTTATGAAAGTGCAAGCCAGGGGAAATCTCTAAAAAAAACTATTTGTTGGTGGTTGCAACAAATCAATAGACCCTCCACAGTAAGGAGAACCTTACTGGATAATCAAGTTAAGACTGGGAGAGAAGGGCATGCACAGAGGAGACGCTGCTATTTCTGTTGGTGGGTATGGTGGGTATATGGGAGGAGCAACCTCATTTTGGAGAGAGATGCGAAGTCATATCTATAGGGAACCTAAGGGCAGAATAGACCAGGTTCCATGGTCTTGGGTAGAAACCTTGAATATGTTTCTACCGAACCCTCAGTGAACCACACCATGGACCAAGCGCTGTGATGATCTTAGACGTTGGCCTAATAGTGACCATAACACCTCCCAAGACACTTGGGCCACAAGTCACATTGGAAGGACATGGTCTGGAAGCCCAATTGAACGAACTGGGTCCTACTTCAAATCTACCTGTACTCCTAGAACATAGGACTGCAAGTCCCTGATGGGAGAGAAAGCAAATGTTGACCAAGACTATGGAAATTGTGATTATTGATTCCCTGGCTTGTGTGATATCTGAATATTTTAACAAGACAAGCAATACTAAGAAATAAATAAATAAGTGATACAACTTATGGTTACCATAGGTAAAGGAGGAAGAGATTTTGCTTTTGCTGAGGGGGCATTAAATTCATTTCAATGGTGGTAGAATAATTTGGAGAAGGATAGCAACAATGGTTGTTGTGTTAGTCTGGGTAAATGAGAGAAACAAATCTACAGAAACCCATAAATGTTTACGAGAGAGTTTTATATAAGGGGTAAGCATACTTTCAGAAAGCATTCCAAGCTCGTCCAGTCCAAGCCCAGAAGTCTGACATTAGCCCCTATGCTTGACACCAATCTACAAAATCCTCTTCAACTCACACAGCACACGCAAAGATGACAAATGCAGGAGGTCACAGGTCAGTGGGTAGAAAGTCTTTGAATCAAATGGCAGTGTAAGCATCTCAGTGCTGGCAGGGGTCTCTATGTGGCGGCTGCATCAGGGTGGGTCCATAGGGCTTTTCCTCAGAGATGTCTTGCAGGAAGTGAGTCTTGCCAGCTGATGCAGGGAACTGGTGAAGGCACCTGCACCCTGTTCCGACTCTCAGAGAGGAAGAAATCTGAGAACTAGGACAGTGAGTCTCACCGAGCCTTGATCTCTCACCGTTCAATTAATCCCACCTGTGTTTATTGGCCAGGGTGGCACAATAAACCTTAACTATCTGAATTGTAGTATAATCAATAGCACTGAATTATATGTATGGAAGCGATTGAATTGGAGAACTTTTTGCTGTGTATATTTTTGCCAAAAAATTGCAAAAAAAAACTTGAATAAAAATGAATATGGATGAAAAGAAAATGTTTTAAAATTGATTGTGGTAAGGATTATATAACTCTGCTATGGGTGAGCTACTGAAAGGCATATATGATATGTGGATGGAGTGCCAATAAAAATGTTTTTAAAACATTTGTTGGTGTTGCTCCTTCTCATTTCAAAGTCGTATAATCCACCCTCTGCTGTGGAGTCGGTCCCCACTTACAATGAGTCAACAGGACACTGTCCCTTTAGAGTTCGGAGGTGTAATCTGTGTGGGAGCAGAAAGCGGCATATTTCTCCTCTGACCTTGGGATGAGCAGACTACCAAATAGCCACTTCACCACTAGGGCTCCTTCAAGGTGCTATATTTTCTAGGACTTAATTATAATAGTCAAACGTGGTGTAATGAAAAATCACATCTTGGAATCGGATTCGTGTGAGTTTGAAAGCCACTTTGCCGCATACATATTTGGCCAATTCACTTATCCCTCTGGAATCTCTATGTCTTCATATAGGATCTCTATCAGGAATTAATGTAAATGGATGAGATTCCGTTCTCAAATTCTCTCACAACTCTCACGGCCATCAAGTCAATGCTGACTCAGAGACTTCCTGTGGGATTCCAAGGCCGTACCTTTGTAAGGGACTAGAGAGCCCAGGCTTTCTCCTGTGAAGCTACTGGGGGTTATGAACCGCTGACCATGTAGAGCCTAGCGCCACTCCACCCCCCCCACCCCCCCACCGTGCGATCGCTACACTACCAGGGCACCACGATAATCACCACATTTCTGTCATTGGAGGTTTGCTGGCTGCTCTGATGCTGAACAAGTTTCACTATACTTCGCAGACTTAGAGTAGGAAGAAAGGCTTGATGATTTACAGTTCCCATCTCCCCCGAAAAAAAAAAGTCAGTGAAATTGCTACATATCACGATGGTCCATTTCCTTTGTACATGAGGTCCCAGTGGATGACAGTTTGACTCAATGGCAGCTGAAAGCAGCAACATCCAGGAAACAGTAGATGATTGAAAAATGGCAATGTCTTTTCCAATTTCCTCTTAAACATTTCCTATGAGAGCCTCCACTCAAGACAAGAGGATGTCACACTTGAAAAAGGGAGCTATAGGCCCAGACATCACTTTTTACACTGAGTGATGGATGGAAACCTTTTATCTGTTCCAAAGCAGCAGTTGCGACTGACTGCCACACAAGTGTTCCCCAGAACATGCTGCTAGCAGATAGTGATGCTTTATTGCCCACAGTCAGCTAGCCATTTCTTTGAAGCCGTGAGAAATCTCCCTGTAAAAGCCTTTCACCAATGCTGTCAGCTGATTTAGAATGAAATTCTGGATGAATACAAAAGTGATCACACTTATAAATGCATGATCCCAGGTCCTGTTTTTCACAGCACTGATGATCTCATTCATTATGATGGCACTCCGAAGTGTCCCATTTTTGGGTGTTTTTCTTTAAAGCCAATTATGTTCTAAATTTGTTTGGCAGGGTTTCTTCTAAGAAAGTTCCAGCTCTTCTGTAGTTTTAAGATATGGTAGAAATTTTCTCTGCTACAACAATCTTGGTGTTAGCTATGACATTTTAAGTGACTCATATGCTGCTAACGAGGCAAAGTGATTGTGAAAGGGAAGGATTGTTGATGTTTAAGTGGTGTGGTGGAATATGCGTTGGATTTCCCACTGTCATGTCAGCAGTTCAGATTCACCAGCTGTTCTCTGCGAGAAAGATGAGGTTATTTACTCCCTTAAAGATTCACACTCTCAAAAAAAAAAAAAGATTCACAGCCTCAAAACCCCTCAGGGTTGATAGGAATCAGATTGGACTCAGTGTCAGTGTTTTTATGTGTGTATTTTTAAGTGACTAAATGAGTGTAAATTATCTAGCACATTGTTGCTAATCAAAACTAAATAGGTTTATTCTTTGACACAGACATCCTCAGTCAATTTTCTTGTCCTTCTTTATATATTGAGTATCCATTTTCCTTGTGTCTCTGAAAGCTGAGTGTATGTTTTTCATCCTTGAGCACATGTAAGGATATTTTCCACCACTCATTTGTTGTTTGTTGGGTTGTGTTGGCTTATGTGCTATCCAAATTCATGCTACTTATAGTTTAAATACTATCAAGGTACCCATGGTGAAACACATGTTTTCAATGGAATTTCGGATTAAGGTAGACTAGGATGAAGGAACTGAAGAAGAATTTTCTTTAAAATTGATTAGTGAAAATCTTATGACCAGAAGTAGAATATTGTCTGACATAGTAGTAGAGATTGAGCTCCTAAAGTTAATAATCCAAACACACTGTTGTTTAGTTCATTTCAATTTACAGTGAGACCATGGAAGAGAGTAGAACTGTTCTGTAGGATTTATGAGGCTATACATTTTTATAGTTCAAGATCAGACAACTAAGAGGAATTGGCTACACATTTTGGAGGAGGTAGCCATGGAAAACCTCATGCATAGGATTGAAACATTGTCAGATATTAAAGGGCTAAGGAATGAATGCAAAACATTGCCTGAGCTACTCGTTGAGGATGGGGTTCTTGGGTAAGAAGACCTCAGAATGGAACTGATTAGGAATTGCTATCTCAAGAAGACCACGGTGTCATGAATAGATCAAATCCTGTGGGAGTGGAGCCTTCTTGATCTTCCTTTATTGATGGAGCACAAATCAAGGTAAGAAGGAACAAGTGTATAATTCTACTACTAACTGGAACCTGCAATATATGAAATATGACTCTTGGAAAAATGGAAGTCATGAAAAAAAATGGAACACAAAAAAGTTGATATTCTGTGAGCTGAAATGCTATGGTATTGACCATTGTCAATGAGATCACCATAAACGCTAACTATGCCAAATAACATAGTCAAGAGGAATGGCAATGTATTCGATCAATAACACATAAAGTTCTATCATGATGTATAACACTGTCAGTGATCGGATTATGTTTATCCACATGTGAAGAAATCCAATCAATACAGCTGTCATTCAAACTTATGGACCACCCACTGAAAGCTTCAAGCTTCCTTTGAGGGAATGCTTACTCATTGCAACCTCTGTGGGTTTCTGAGACTGGAACTGTTCACTGGAGTAAAAAGTCTAGCCTTTCTCCCCTACAGTTTCTGAAGGTTTTGAACTGCTGACATGGGGATCTCGGCTCAACTCTTAACCACTGCACCACTAGAGTGCTAAACCACCAAAGCTAGTATTGAAGAAATTGAAGAATTCTACCAATATCTGGTCTGAAATTGATCAAAAGGTAGAAAAGAAAAGGAAGGAACAATGCATAGTTAGAAAATATGCTCTTTGTGGTAGAAATGAAGCTTGAGATCTTCTGACCAAATTTTGTAAAACTTTTTTGGAGAATTTTTCAACAGCACAAAATGTGTACTATACACATGGACTTCTATAGATGGGGCACACAGAAATCAAATCAACTATATCTGTGGGAAGCCTTAATGGGGAAAACTCAATATCGGCAGCTAAAACCAGGTCAGAGGCTGCCTTGTGAAACAGACCATCAATTTTTCATATGTAAGTTCATATTGAAGCTGAAGAAAATGAAAAGAAGCCCATGAAAGCGAAAATAGGACCTTGAGTCTATCCCACCTGAATTTGGAGAACATCTCAAGAACACATTGACTGCATTGAAGAGTAAGGGCAACCAACCTGTTGAGCTGTGGGAGGTCATCAAGAACATCCTTCAGGAGGAAAACAAAGGTCACTAAAAAGAGAGGTGGAAAAACAATATGGATATCAGAAGAGACTCTGAAACTTGTTCTTAATTGTAGAGTAGTTAAAGCAAATAGAAGAAATGACAACGTCAAAGAGTTGAGCAGAAAATTACAAAGGGTAGCACAAGAAGACAAAGTCAACGGTAATGAAATGTGGAAGAGACTTGGAGTTTGAAAGCTAGAAGGGAAGAACAAGGTCAGTATATCGTAAACTGAAAGAACTCAAGAAAAAAATTTAAGTCTGGGGTTGCAAGATGGACAGCTTCTTTTTTAAAAATCATTTTATTGGTGGCTCTTACAGCCCTTAGAGCATTCCAAACAGCAACTGTTATCAAGCATAATTGTACTAGATTCCCATCATCATTTCCCAAACATTTTGGTGTGAGCTTTTTTTCCCCCTCCTGCACCTCCACTCATGGATCCTTCATCAAGTATATATTGTTATTATTATTTCGTATCTCTCATTGTCCATTGCTTCCCTTCACCCACATTTCTGTTATTCGTCCCCTTTGTGGAGTGGCAGGGGTGGATCATATATCTAATGTGATGGTTCCCTCTTTCACCCCTTTTCCCTTCTCTGAGCATCTCCCTCCCCTCATGATATCACTAATCCCACTACTGTTCCTGAGGGATTTGTCTGTCCTAGATTCCACGTGTTGAGAGTTCTTATCTGTACATATGTGTGTTCTCCAGTCTAGCCAGATTTGTAAGGCAGAACTTGATCATGGTAGTTAGGGGTAGGAAGCATTCAGGAACTAGAGGAATTATGTGTGATTTGTTGGTGCTATACTATACCTTGGTTAAATCATCCCTTCCTTATAACCAATCTTTGTGAGGTATCAAATTTTCTACAGGTGGGTTTTGGGTCTCCACTCCACACCCCTTCCTTGCTCACCTCAATATACTTGTTTTTTTGAATATTTTGATACCTGATTCTTGATCCCACCAACACCTTATGATCACACAGGCTGGTGTGCTTCTTCCATGTGCATTATTTGCTTCCCTGCTGTATGTCTGCTTATTTAGCTTCAAGCCTTTAAGACCCCAAACACTGTATCTTTTGATAGCTAGCCACCATCCACTTTCTTCACCACATTTACTTATGCGCCCATTTTGTCTTAAGTGATCACATCAGGAAAGTGAATATCAAAGAGTGCCAGATTATCAGAACAAAGTGTTTTTGAATTAAGGGAGGACTTGAGTAGAGGCCCAAAGTCTGTTTGCTATCTTAATACTTAATATATAAATATATGTACATCGACTCTATCCCTTTAATCATAAATTAATATATTTACATGTATGCATGTGTATACCTATACCGCTATAATTTCCTTTGTCTCCTATTTCTTTCCCCTATTTCCTTTGACCTTCCTGTTAACCATTTGGCTCTCAGTGTTTCCTCTCAGATACACTGCACTTGATCAAACCCCACGTGGCATTATATGCTCTCCTTGCCATCAGTTTTAGATCTCTTTTTGTTCCCTTATCTCAGAGTTTGTTGGCTCCCCACTCCCCATCCCTGCTTCTTCTTCTCCTTTGTCCCCCCAAAACCACTGGTCCTGTAGTTTTCTCCTTGTAATGTTTCACCTTGTCTATCTTATATAAATAGACATAGAGTGAAAGAAAAACAAAAACAAAAACAAAACATAATAAAACAAGTGAACAAACAAACAAACAAAGAAAGGGGAAGAAAACAGCAACAAACAGTTCCTGGTCTGTCTGCTGACCCTCATGCATGATTTCTGATAAGGTCTGGTGAAGTACTGAGTCCTGTTCCCCAAGTCAGAAGTCTATTTTCAGTATTCCTTGGGGACTGGTCACTTTGCTCCCTTTCTGGCCCTATTGCATTCCCTTAAGTCTCACCCAACTGTACATTGGGCAGATCAGGCACACTCTCTGCATACTGTCCCCATTGCTCTCCCTCATAGCACTATAGGTCAATGATCAAAATGCATGGTAGGGCTGGCCCTAAGGTCCTATCTATGCACTGGCTGCTCTGAGCAGGGATGTCGACCCCGGGGGTTTGGTGACCATGATGAGGTTCTCTCTTTCCTTCCCTCTCCCCTCTTACTTTCTCCCCATCTCCTTTCCTTTCTCCCTTCTTTCCTTCCTCCCTATTAGTTCACTCCCATGTGGTCTGCACAGATCCAACTCTCTCCCTTTGCTATATCTTCAGTGCTGTCCTCTCTATGGCCTTCTTCTGTGGAGGTCAACATAGCTTGGTTTGGGTCCAGCCCTATCTAAGATGGACAGCTTCTATTGCAATATTGACTGATGCACGATGAATGCATCAAGATAAGACGGAAAGAATACATAGAATCAGTGTATAAAAACTTTTTCCAGGTGTATGCTGAGCAAAGCATCAGAGAAGATGGATTATATGAAGTAGAGTGTGGATCAAATTGAAAGAAAGCTTATTAACAACCTTCAGCATGCTGGTGACACAATTTACTTGCTGAAAATTAGAACAAATTGAAGCATTTATTGATATTTGTACTTTGGCTTTCATAAAAATAAAAACACATCTATGAGAGTCAAAGTACAAACTTGAGCATATCCCACCTTAATGTAGAGAGTATCAAATGAGTATATATGTCACATCGATGTGGCCACATGATTTATAAGATGATATTAAAAATATCACACTTGAAGACAACAAGAGGTCTGTTTAAAAGGTAAAATTGACCTGAATGGACATCAGATTTACTCATGAGAATAGAGGAGATAAAGTGAATTGAAGTAAAAACTCATAAAGGGAAGTGACTGGGAATTATGTACCAAAAAGAACTGGTTGACATTTAACCATTTCAAGAGGTATCATATGACTAAAAGTACTTGTGGCAGTCATGTGTTTATGTTAATTTTATGATTGAAATGTAGGGGTGGAGTCTAGCCTGTTAATCTGGAGATAGCCATTGAGTAGCAGATGAGGCCTCTATGTGGGCATGGCTTTCACCTGAGACACCAGGGAAATCTCGCGATATTTCCCTCGTGAAGATCAGAAGCTATCTTCCCCAGTTGTTGGAAGTTAATTTCACAGATGATTAACCACAGGCAACACAGAATGGCGGCGTCTGGGAGGCTGGAATAGCTGTTGGAGAGACCACACGGCTTTACCCTGATGGAGCCGGACCTCTGAGGCTGGGGCAGCCACATGGAGGCCTCTGCAAGCGATGAGTTGCTTCTGCCACCATGGGAGGCTGTTGATGGACCCTGAGCCCTGGAAGCGAGGAGCCATGGGGAGATCCCTGTCGGTGCTCAGACTCTGTATCCACTGACCTGTGACTTTGTGAGTCAGAAGGAGATTTTATGTACTGATTTCGGGCATATGGGTTAATATCGGACTTGTGACTTTGAGCTAGACTGGGCTGGGGTGTTTTCTCAATGTCCTATTCTTCTTGAATATAAACCCACTCCTTATATCCATATGCATATCTTTGAAATTTGTTCCTCCAGTCTACCCGGACTAACACAGTACTGAATAAACTAATCCAACTCTACTGAAGACCTTAATGAAAAATCAGTGCTCCAGGAAGTGATAGAATACCAATTGAAATGTTTCCACAAGTAGATGTACCACTGGACGTAGTCACTCATCTATGCTAAGAAACTTGGAAGACAACTACTTGTTAACTGAATGGAAATTATTTAATTTATGTTCTTTTCACAGACTAGTGATAAAGGCATGCAGAAATTATTAAACAATATAATAATATAACACACAAGTAAGATTTTGCTAGAGATAATTTAAAAATGTTTTCACCAACATTTTTACATCAAGGAAACTGATAGAAGTTCATGCCAATTTAAAAGCAGACATCGTGAAAGGGATATCATTGTTGATGATAGATGGATATTTGCTGAAAGCAGAGCATATTGGGAAGATGTTGGCTTGTTTTTTGGGGAGGATGGGGTCATACAGCTCTTATCACAATCCATATGTATATACATTGTGTCAAGCACATGTGTACATATGCTTCCATCATATTTTTCAAAACAATATCTTTTTACTATAGCCTTTGGTATCAGCTCCTCGTTTGTTCCTCCCTCCCCTCCCCTTCCTTCCCCATGAACCATTGATAATTTATAAATATTTTTTTTTCATGTTCAACATTGACTGTTGTCTCCTTTCACCTTTTCTGTTTGTTCATTCCCCTGGGACGGGTTTATATATAGATTGCTGTGATCAGTTACTCTTTTATCCTCTCATCTCCCTTCCCCTCCTGGTATCACTACTCCCATTCTTGTAACTGAGAGGTTTATGTGTCCTGAATTCCTGGTGTTTCCAGCTCTTATATGTACCAGTGCACAAAAAAATCTGGTTTAGCCAGATTTGTGAGGTAGAACTGGGATCATGATAGTGGGGGGGTGAGGGGTGGGGGCGGAAGCATCAAAGAACAAGAGGATTGTTGTATGTTTTTTCGGTGCTATTCTGCACCCTGAATATCTCATCTTTTCCTTGTAGCTCTTTTGATAGGGGATGTCCAATTGACCACTGATGCACTTTGTGTATCCACTTCGTCCTCCCCCTCATTCACACTGATATGATATTTTTTGGGGGGGAGTCTTTGATGCCTGAAAACTGATCCCATCGATACCTCACGATCACACAGGTTGGTGTGCTTTTTCCCATGTGCGCTTTGTTGCTTCTCAGCTAGTTGGCTGCTTGTTTATCTTCAAGCCTGTAAGACCCCAGCTTCTTTATTTTTTGATAACCAGGCACCATCAACTTTCTTCACTACATTTGTCTATGCATCCACTTTGTCTTGGTGATCATGTTGGTAAGGTTAGTATCACGGAATGCCAGATCATTAGAATAAATTGTTCTTGTATTGAGGGAGTAGATACTAGAGTAGAGGTCCAATATTTGTCTGCTACCTTAATACTTAACATATAATTATCTGTCATAGACCTATTCCCCTATTTTTATATATAAATGATTTTACATAGCTACATGGCTATGTTTAGACCTCTATAAATGTATTTTGCCTCCCAGTTCTTTCCTCTTGTCCCGCTATCATATCCAGCCTTTGTTTAGGCTTCAGTAATTCCTTGCAGCTACATTGCCTTTGATCAAGTCTCCCCTTTCCCCCCACCCCCGAATCCTGTGTCCTCCTCACCATCAATTTTTGATCACTTGTTTTTCCCTTGTCCCTGGGTTTGTTTGCATCCCCTTTCCTTTTCCCCACCTCCCTCTCTTCCATGTCCCTCAGGACATGTCCCATTGTTCTCTCCTCCAGATTGTTCATCCCACTTTTTTGTCCAGATAGATATGGAGAGACTATAATATGTGCAAAGACAAAGCAACGCTAAGCATAACAACAAAAGGAAACCAAAACCCAAACAGCAACAACTGAAAATAAATAAATAAAGACAAAAATTAACAACAGCAACAAAAAAGGAATGCCCTCAAATAGTTCCAGGTCTGTTCACTGACCTTTATGAGTCTTTTCCAGCGGCTGCAAGCCCTTAGAGTGTGATTCACCTTGGTGTGGAGGGTCGGATAGGGCACATCTCCCTGTCCCCAGTGCTACCTCCCCATAACTCTATGGGTGAGTGAGGGACATTGTGTCTCAGGGTGGAGCTGACCCTGTGATCCTCTCTGTGTATTGGATGTTGTCCTCGGCGCTTGGTCGGCTTGTGTGTGTTTCTCTTCTCTGTCTGTCTTCATTTTCTTCTGATCAGAGTAAGTGCCCCTCTCCCTGAGCTGCAGCTTCAGTGCTGTCCTCTGAAGTACATTCCTCTGGGGTGAGGGTGCCCACCCATTTGGGATTGGGTGCTGGTTTTCAGGCGTCTCTATTGGCTCTCTGCTTTATGCCTGTATGTTGCATTCATGTCTTGGTGGACTAGGTTGAATATGGTGCCTCTCTCCTTCTCATGTGCAGATATAAACAACACCCTCTCCTTTGGGTGTTTAATGCCCTTTTCCCTGGCTACCCTTCTCTCTCTTTCTAGCCCCCCCCCCCTTTCATCTCTTATTTAGTTGACTGCTACATGTATCCCTGGTGTGGGTTTGACCCTTGCCACACTACCTGGGACTCACCCCAGTAGTATATGTATATTGTAGCTTCCCTCCTATGCCCCTTTTGCATTTTTTTCACTTTCCTCAGTGGATTCATGTTGTACTTGTCCTTTTGTGTTTGACCTTACTTTGCTTAGCATAATTTCCTCCAGTTTTTTCCCATGAAACAATGTGCTTCATATGTTCATCATGGCTTTTTAGGGATGCATAGTACTCCATTGTATATATGTACCATACTTGTTTTGTTTTCTCTTCTATTATTTTTTTCTTTTTCTAATCCTAACCGTGTACCACAGTTTTTTAATCCATTCATCCATTGTTGGAAATTTAGGTTGTTTCCAAGTCCTTTTGATTGCGAACAGTGCCACGGTGAACATTGTAGCACAGATATCTGACTGTGGTCTGTTTCTTTTCTCTTCTGGATATATGTCCAGTACGGTAGCTCAATTTCCATCTATTTTAAATATCACTCAATCAATTTCCATAATGACTGTGCATACCTAGAGGTCCACTAGCACTGAACAAGAATTCCTGTCTCTATACAGTCCCTCCAACACTTGTCACTTTTTGACTTTTTGAATTGGGCAATCTTTGAAGGTGTTGGGTGGTATCTCATAGCTGTTTTAATTTGCATTTCTCTTATGTGTGTGCCTGTGTTTTATTGATGTATTTGAATGTGTGGATTACAACAAATTATAGGTAACATTTATGAGAATGAGAATTCTAGGTCACTTAGTTGTGTTCATGTGAAACCCATACAAATAACAAGAGGCAGTCATTCTAGCAATACAGGAGACATTGCATGGTTTAAAATTGGGAAAGATGTGTGTCAGGGTTGAATCGTGTCAGCATATTTAATCTCTATGTTTAGCAAACAATCCGAGAAGCAGGACTATGTGAAGAAGGGTGCAGCATCAGGATTGGAGGGAGACTTATTAGCCACCTGATTAAATTTCATCTTACTTACTTGGGACTTTATGAGGAATGACCAGTCCCTAGAGAAGGATGTCAGGCATGGTATAACAGAGGTTCGGTGAAATAGGGACCCCCCTCCCCCCAACAAGGTGATATGATTTAGTATCTGCACTAGTGATCACCAATACAGTGGCGATGCTGAGCATTAGGCAGGAGTGGAGTCATGTTTCGGTTCCTTGTGCATAGGGTTGCTCTGAGTTGGTATTTACTTGATGGAATTAAATAGCAGCAGAACTTTCAGAGGAAAAGTCCAAAGATCAACTTCTGAAAAATTGTCCAATTGAAAACGCTGTGGAATCCGGCTCTCCTCGGAAACACAAAGGGTTGCCATGGGTCAGAAGGCACTTGTGGGCAACTTGTTGTTCTCCTTATGTGACAGGTAAACTAGTGGTGCCAGCATGGCCAAAGACGATAGGTAAGTCTGCTGTGACGACATGGCCAGTGAACACGAGGGATCAATTGAAGGGCGGAGATAGAAAAGGCTAGGCAAGCACCATCTTTGCGCTCTTGCTTTGGGATGTTCAGACCAGAGAGCTGCCTTGTTCGTCCTGTGCCTCAACCTCTAAGCAACACTGCCCATGGGACACCTAATTGTGGACTGTGTAGCTGTGAGTTGAGGTTTCTTCAAGCCCTACTTTGCCACGCTCCTGAAATATACATCTCTTGAGCTGGGGATTGTTGGACTCTGTCATCTGGCTGACTGTTGGTGACCTTCTTTGCTGTTTGATTCCTCTGACCAGATAGCCTGAATTGCTCTACAGAGGACTACTTGGCGGCCCTCAGGACTCCAAGGACTGCAGTCTACTAGCTGTCTCATGCAAGTGAGTTGCACCAAGCCATTTGTACTGCTTTAAGGAGTAGTTAACCGTTTCTTTCTTATCTTATATATCCTTCTATCTATATAAATATATAAAGAGAATTACTAGTGTCCTGGTTTTGTTTCTCTAGTGAACCCTGTCTGACACAAATGGTACCAGGAGTGATTCTAGAGAAATAAAATCATAAACATGGGTTTCTTTGATTGGTTCTCCAATCTGATTAATCTTAAGAGCACTGGTGACGCTAATTTTAAACCTAAAGATATGGGTAATTTTGCCAATCCTACTAGTCCATGGTGTGAAATAGCAAAGCTAATAACTAAAGTAGAAACAGCAGTAAATGGGGCACTGGTTAAAGGAGAGGCTCTGGGAGAACATATGCCTGATATATTCCAACAGTTTTGTCAAGATGCCAAGTATAGGGAATCTGGTTAGATGGTCCTCCTTTCAATGGACTATGTGATTAAGGAGAGGGATTGCCTCAGGGCCTTAGAAGTGTGCCTCAAGTGCCAACTCACGGACATGGAGGTTTCTGTTTGTGCAGAAGAGCCTTGGCTGTAGTAAAAGAGCCGACATTGCTGAGAACCAGGTCCAAAAGCTCATTATGAGAGTGGCTGAATTACAACATCAGCTGAACGGCAGATCCAGAGCAGTGTCGGAAACCAAAGTGAGGGCATTGATAGGAAAAAATTGGGACCCTGAAACATGGGATGGGAATATATGGACTGATGATCTAGAAGAAGAGGATATTGTGCCACCTCTAGAAACAATTGAACCAGCCCAGTGAATAGAGTCACCCCTCCCAGCTGAAGATAGTAATCCCCTATCAACAAAACAACCCACACCTGAGCAGATTAACCAAACTACTCAAGTGAAACACCAAGTGAAGCTGCATCTTTACCATTGCCTAAGAAAGATGCCTTATAAGATAGTGCTGAGAATACCCAGGAAACACCCTCACCTTTGATAATTTCTGCTGGACCTGTAACTAAAATTAAGGCAAGGAAAGCTCCTAAGGGTGAGGTCGAGGGGATTACTCAAGAAGCAGGGTATACGTACAAAGAACTGCTCGAGTTTTCAAATACATACAAGCAAAAGACTGGGGAGTATCCCTGGGAATGGTTACTGAGGGTGTGGGATACTGGTGCAAGAAAAGTAATATTAGGTCAGTCTGAGTTTCTGGATATGGGACCCCTAAGCACAGACCCTTCTTTCAGTATCTCAGCAAGAGAGGCTAAGAGAGGATCCAACTCCTTTATTTGGTTGGTTCACTGAAGCATGGGCTGCCAGGTGGCCTAGATTAGACCAACTTGAGGTGCCTGACCTACCTTGGTATACTGTAGAAAAAGGCATCCAAAAGCTGAGGGAAACTGGTATGGTGGAATGGATCAGGATACTCCCATAGACCTCAAAATGGGTGTCCTGCAGACATATGCTTCACCACAAACATAAGGAAAAAATTTGTGAGGTGGGCTCAGCATCTCTGAAGACTCCTATAATTGCTATGTTGTGTGTACCAGGATTAACTGTGGGAACTGCCTTAAGTCAAACTCTGACATTTGCCCACGATGGGGCTGATTGGACTCCGTGGTGACAGAGGGCAAGTGTCAGCACTGAATCAACAGAGACAGAGTGGATGTGTTTATAATAGACAACAAGGCTTTCATAGTAATCAAAGCAGCCTGTCTCATGTGGAATTATGGCATTGGCTACTTAGTCAGGGTGTCCCTTGGTGTGAAATACATGGGAAACCTACTAAATATTTACATGACCTATACAGGCAGAAGAGTACTGGAACAGGTGAACAGCGGGATAGGCAGTCATGATCACCCAACCAAATTCCCAGACCTTAGCCAGTTTACAGACCCACAACCACTTGAATGAGGGGAAGGCTGGGTCCCTTGATAGGAAGACTCTGCTACATCACCAAAGGTTTATGCTGTTAATCTTTCTTCTAGCTGTCCTCACAGGGACCTGTGGCCTTTCACAAGAGTGACTGTTCATTGGGGCAAAGGAAATAATCAAACTTTTTTGGGGATTATTGGACACGGGCCCGGAACTGACACTAATTCCAGGGGACCCAAAGTGTTTCAAAGGCCCGCCAGTCAGAGTGGGGGCTTATGGAGGTCAAGTTATTAACAGAGTTTTAGTTCAGGTACACCTCACTGTGGGTCTGGTAGGTCCTTGAACCCATCCTGTGGTTATTTCCCCAGTTCCAGAATGCATCATTGGAATAGACATACATAGTAACTGGCAGAACCCCCACATTGGATCCCTGAAGTGTGGAATAGGGCTATTGCAGTGGGGAAGTCCAAATGGAAACCTTTAGAATTGCCACTGCCTAGGAATATAGTAAACCAAAAGCAATACTGCACTCCTTGAGGGATTGCAGAGATCAGTGCCACCATCAAAGACTTGAAAAATGCAGGGGGTGGTGATTCCTACCACATCTCCATTTAACTCACCCATTTGGCCTGTAAAGAAGACAAATGGATCCTGGAGAATGACAGTGGATTATCGTAAGCTTAACCAGGTGGTGACTTCAATTGCAGCTGCAGTTCCAGATTAATTCTTCTCCTGGCACTTGGTATGATCTGGTCAATGCCTTCTTCTTGATACCAATCTCAAAGGATCAACAAAAGCAGTTTGCCTTCAGCTGGCAGGGGCAACAGTACACTTTCACAACTCTTCCCGAGGGTACATCAACTCTTCCGCCCTGTGCCATAATTTAGTCCAAAGGGAACTCAATCACCTGTCTATTCCACAAATGTCACGCTAGTCCATTATATTGATGACATTATGCTGATTGGACCCACTAAGGAGGATGTATCAAAGACTTTAGATTCATTAGTATAGCATCTGCGTACAAGAGGTTGGGAAATTAACCCAACAAAGATTCACGCACCCTCCACTTCAGTAAAATTTCTAGGGGTCCAGTGGTGTGGAGCATGTCGAGATATTCCTACTAAAGTGAAGAATAAGCTATTGCATCTGGCTTCCCCAACAACAAAACAGGAGACACAATGCCTAGTGGGCCTCTTTGGATATTGGAGGCAACATATCCCTCATTTGGGTGTTCTACTTCGACCTATTTATCAGGTGACATGAAAGGCCTCCAATTTTGAGTGGGGCCTGGAACAAGAAAAGGCTCTGCAACAGGTTCAGGCTTCTGTGCAAGCTGCTTTGTCACTGGGACCATATGATCCAGCTGACCCAATGGTGCTAGAAGTGTCAGTTGTTGATAAAGATGCAGTGTGGAATCTTTGACAGACACCTATTGGTGAATCACAGCATAGAGCATTGGGATTTTGGAGTAAAGCCCTGCCATCCGCTGTGGACAACTACTCCCCCTTTGAAAAGCAGCTGTTGGCCTGTTATTGGGCCTTGGTGGAGACTGAACAATTCACCATGGGCCACCAAGTCACCATGAGGCCTGAACTACCCATCATGAACTGGGTATTGTCTGACCCACAGAGTCATAAAGTTGGATTGTGCAGCAATACTCCATTGTTAAATGGAAGTGGTACGTACGAGATTGGGCCAAAACAGGACCAGAAGGTACAAGTAAGTTGCATGAAGAAGTGGTCCAAATGCCCACAGTCCCCACCCCAGTCACATTACCTTTACTTTTCGAATCTGCACCTATGGTCTCTTGGGGAATTCCTTATGATAATTTAACTGAGGGAGAAAAAAGTCATGCTTGGTTCACAGATGGCTCTGCGTGATATTCAGATGCCACTTGTAAGTGGACAGCAGCAGCGCTACAGCCCCTTTCTGAGATCTTCCAAAAAGATAGTGGTGAAAGAAAATCCTCCCAATGGGCAGAAATATGAGCAGTGTACCGGCCGTTCAGTTTGCCTATAAGGAAAAATGGCCAGATGTGAGACTGTACATTGATTCATGGGCTGTGGCTAATGGCTTGGCTGGATGGTCAGGGACTTGGAAGGAACATGATTGGAAGATTGGTGACAAGGAGGTGTGGGGAAGAGGTATGTGGATGGATCACTCTGCATGGGCCAAAAAAGTAAATGTAATCGTGTCTCATGTGAATGCTCACCAAAGGGTTACCTCTGAAGAGGAGGACTTTAACAATCAAGTAGATAAGATGACACACACCATGGAGACTGGATCTCCTCCTTCCTCTGCTACTCCAGTTATCGCCCAATGGGCACATGAACAAAGTGGACATGGTGGCAGGGATGGAGGTTATGCATGGGCGCAGCAACATGGACTTCCACTCACCAAGGCTGACTTGGCCACAGACACTGCTGAGAGTTTTATTTGCCAGCAGCAGAAACCGACGTTAAGTCCAACATATGGAGCCATTCCTCTGGGAGATCAACCAGCAACTTGGTGGCAAGTTGATTATGTAGGACCACTCCCATCATGGAGGGGGTAGCGTTTTTTTCTGACTGGAATAGACACCTATTCTGGATATGGATTTGCCTTCCCTGCATGCAATGCTTCTGCCAAAACCACCATTCGTGGACTTACGGAATGCCTCATCCACTGGCATGGCATCCCACATAGCACTGCTTCAGATCCAGGAACTCACTTCACAGCTAATTCAGTGCGGCAATGGGCCCATGCCCATGGAATCCACTGGTCACATCATGTTCTTCATCATCCTGAAGCAGCTGGCTTGATAGAACAATGGAATGGGCTCCTGAAGACACAACTGTGAGGCAAAATACATGGCAACAACTTGCAGGGCTTGGCAGTGTCCTCCAGGAAGCTGTATACGCTTTAAACCAGTGGCCAATATATGGTGTTGTGTCTCCAATAGCCAGGATTCATGGGTCCAGGAACCAAGGGGTAGAAACTGGAGTGGCACCATTCACTGTTACACTAGTGACCCATTTACAGCATTTCTGCTTCCTGTCCCAGCAACCCTATGTTCTTTGGGCCTGGAGGTCCTGGTCCCAAAGGAAGGAACTCTCCCAACTGGAAACACTGCATGGATTCCACTGAACTGGCAGCTGAGAATGCACCCTGGGCACGTTGGGCTTCTCATTCCTTTGGATCAACATATCAGGAAGGGTGTCACTGTACTGAGTGGTGTGATTGACCCAGATTACCAAGAAGAATGTGAACTGGTGTTATGTAATGGGGGCAAGGAAGAATATATTTGGAATCCGGGAGATCCCATGGGCCAACTCTTAGTGCTACCATGCCCTGTGATAAAAGTAAATTGTAAATTACACCAACTCCATCATGACAAGACATCTAATGACCTGGACCACTGAAGAAGAAAGGTCTGGGTCACCCCACCAGGTGAAAAACCACAACCAGCTGAGGTGATTGCTGAAGGCTAAGGTAATACAGAATATATAGTAGTAGACGGTAGTTTTACCTACCAATTACAACCACATGACCAATTGCAAAAGCGAGGTTTGTGATTATTCATGTATTTTGTGTATATGAGCTCATTGAATATCTTTTCTTTGATCATGTATGATATATTGACTACAATTGGACTCAGGGTATTCTCATATGTACCATAGATGTTTGATGTTAAGTGTAAGTTTGATTTCATTGATATCTGGAAATTTTATATGGCTAAATAATTGTGCACAGGTGCCCCATTGGCAAAGGGTGGATTGTGATAGGTAAGTTTGTGGTGCCAACATAGCCAAAGACAATAGGTAGGTTTGTTGTGAAAGACATGGCCAATGAACACATGCGATCAATTGAAGGGCGGAGATAGAAAAGCCTTGGCAAACTCCGCCCTTGCCCTCTTGCTTTGGGATGTGCAGACCAGACAGCTGCCTTATTTGTCCTGTGCCTCGACCTCCAAGCAACACTACCCATGGGACACTCAATCATGGACTGTGTAGATGTGAGTTGAGGTTCCTTCAAGCCCCACTTTGCCATGCTCCTGAAATAGACATCTCTTGAGCTGGGACTGTTGGACTCTGTCATCTGGCTGACTGTTGTTAACCTGCTTTGCTGTTTGATGCTTGTGGCCAGATAGCCTGAATTGCTCTACAGAGGACCACTTGACAGCCCTCAAGACTTCAAGGACTGCCAGTTTACTAGCTGTCTCACACAAGTGAGTTGCACCAAGCCATTTGTACTGCTTTATGGAGTAGTTAACTGTTTCTTTCTTATCTTATATATCCTTTTATCTATATAAATATATAAAGAGAATTACTAGTTTCCTGGTTTTGTTTCTCTAGAGAACCCTGTCCGACACACCTTACTATACTCTCCTTGCCACAATGGCAGAGGACCTTAGCAAAAGGCAGCCAGTGAATGGTGGAGGAAACGATTCCAGTTTTACTTACTAAATACCTCTGTGTCCAGTGCTTGAAAAGAGAGAAAAGGGAGCTTTCTGGGTAGAAGAAGCCATCTTCTCAGTTGCCACAGGACAGCAAGCACATTTCCTGGCTACCTGGTTGGCTCCAAAAACCCCATTAGTTTTGGTGAAGGATTACAAAACGCTCTAGGTGAATCTCCTGTCTGGCTGCTGTCCCTGCCAGCTGCTCCGAAGACTGGCTGCCAGAGAGAAACTGGGAGTGAGCAGCAAGTGTCTCACTCTAGCATGCCTTCTGCTCCAGAGGAGCTAGTTTTATGCTGGCAAGAACTCTAGCTGTTCCCACTGAAAATATTCGTTCCTGGAGCAAGGAATGGGGCATTAACCAGATCTAAAGCTCCTAGGCGGCCCTGTCAACCAGCGAGCTGCTGAACCACCTGAAAATCTGGCCGAGAACAGTGTGAGCATGTGTGCCTGGCACAAAGGTGCTCAGAGTCCGTGTGTCATCGGAGAAGGACGGACGGAGCGCTGCCACGGCTCCAGAGAGGACGCCACGTAGGACAGCAGTCATGAGAATGGGAGGGCTAAGCTCTGTCTGTTGTCTTGATTTCCCAGACGCCCGTCACATTTTTTTCTGATGTTATTTGTCCTGTGTGGATATTGCCTGAACAAAAGAAAGAACAATCCATTTGACCACAGAGGAAGGGGGGTGGTCGGAGGAGGGGTGCCGCTCGGGAGGCCGAGAAAAGGCTTCTTTAGTTATGTTGTGTATTCAGCCCCCTGCCTGGCCAGAGAAGCGCTCTCAATAACAAGTTGTCCCACCCGGAGATAACGCAGAGCATGATTTCCCCGGCTGTCTCAATTATTTCTGCCATGCAAACCTGCCAGGGCTGAGTCAGGTGCTCGAGCTCTGCGCTGGGGTGGGTCGTCCAGAACCCTCCCACACAGTGGGAGCTTTGTTCTCCCACTAGGCTGCTGAGGCTTTGCGTAACTGCAGGGCAACCAGAGTCTGGTGGAAATGCAACAGAGGCTGGACGATTAGTCTAGGCTAGGCGTCAGTCATTTCCGACAAACCTGTGAAGGGGATGTGACAGGTCTTTCTACTCATTTATAATGACATTTTTTCACTTTGATGGCTCTTTATTCCTAAGGATTGAGTGGTTTTTAGAGGGCTTTAGAATCCTATTGCCATCCACCACGGGTTTTTCTATT
This sequence comes from Nesogale talazaci, assembly GCA_004026705.1. Lineage (NCBI taxonomy): Eukaryota > Metazoa > Chordata > Mammalia > Afrosoricida > Tenrecidae > Nesogale > Nesogale talazaci. The sequence continues at coordinate 18,194 of PVJH01005288.1, read as the reverse complement.
TTATAAGTTGGGGAGGTGACATGCAAAATCAGTCTTTTACAACTTTCTTTTAAAATTGAATTTTACACGTGGTTCTATCATTACATTTTTATATTCTCCATAGCAAGTATTTTCTTGTTTGATGGGAATTGTATCCAAATATCTCAGAGGACAATTTCAGAGTTGTTCTTTTAACAAGCAATGAAAATGACTGCCATATTCAATAAGGCTTTCAAGCAACTGTGATATAGAAAAGAAACTAGGTCTGAATAAGAATATTTATGTTTAATTTTGGTGTACCATTTTGCTACTTTGGGAAATATTTAACCTTTCAAAATCTCTAGCTCTTTATGTTCTTGTTCTAGAAAGGACAACAATATGCACCTGCCTAAATTATATTCATAAGGGCTGAATGCGGTCAAGTGTGTGAAAGCTTCCAAATAAAAACGAGATAGTTGTATTTTCCTAAACACACAGCCGCTAGCCACGGATGTTCACAATACTGCAAGACACCTTGGAATACAAATTCTCATTTCACCTTGCATACCCAGTATATCCAATTGCTATGAAGTTGATTCCAACTTGATGGTAAGTTTCTGTGAGTAGATCTACGCGACATAGAAATTTCAAGACCTTTAGTAGGGGATGGACTGGTTTTTCTTCTAAGGCACCTCTTCAATGATTTATGGTTAGTAGCGATTTGTATCACCCAAGAGTCCTGGTCTATGGATATTGTTACGTGCCATCAAGTTGACTTCGACTCTTAGAGGCCCCATGTACCGGTACCTAGCACAAAAACACTGCCCAATCCTGCCCCATCCCAATGATTGTTGGACTGAGTCCATTATTGCAGTCATTATGCCAATCTCTTCCGGCATCTTTTCCATGGTCCTTCTAATGTACTAAACAAATGCCTTTCCCCAGGAACCGTTAATTCTGAAAACATGTATAAAGTATGTGAGAAGTTGTCTTATCAGCCTCACTTCTAAGGACCATTCTAGCTATACCTTTCCCATGAAAGATCCATATTTTTTTTCTGGAATTCCATGGTACTTTCAATATTCTTTGCCTGCACCATGATTCAAATGAATCAAGTCATCCTTATCTGATGTCCAACTTTTACATACTGTGTTAGGCAGGATTTTTTAGGCAAAAACTCTATTATATCTATTGATCATCTATCAATCATCTATCTACCTATCAACTATCATCTATCAAGAGAGGACTACACATACCCAGAGAGCTGCCAAGTCCCTGTCTAGCTCAAGTCTGTATGTTAGATGCTAGCAGCATCGGGAGTGTCTCTAACAGCTACCTAGAAACTTTCTCTGACCCAAAAAGCAGCATCTGGAAAGCCTACCCTTTCAAGAGGTTTTGCGCAGCTGTTCCACTCAATGTAATGCATTATTTGACTGCTCGATGGCTGCTTCAATGAGCATAGATTGCTGGTCCAAGAAAGATGCAATGCTCGACAAATTCAATGTTTCATCAGCTTATCAAATGACGCAGGAAGCAGGAAGATGAAGTGAGAGTGAGGCATATGGCAGGACAATGGAAGAAGAGTTGAGTGCAGAAAGCATGGCAGATTGCAGACAGGAAGATGAAATCCTTCACAAATTCATTATTTTCTCAGTTTATCATGATGTTTCCAATTGCTCCAGTTGTGAATATTTTGGATTTCTTTACAATTAGTTGCAGTCCTTACTGAAGGCTGTAGTCCTTGATTTTCCTCAGCAAATATTTCCAGTCTTCTTCATTTTCAGCAAGCGAGGTTGTGTCATGTAAATATCTTAAGTTATTAATAAACATTCATCAAATATTAGTGCTTTGTTTTTTTTTCCACATGTATACCAGCTTCTCAGATTATTTGCTCAGGACACAGATTGAACATGTGTGAAGTGATACAGTCCTGATATACACCTTTTCTCATTTTAAGCCACATGGTGTTCTGGTCAAGCAACTGCCTCTTATTCTATGTACAGGTTCTTTAGAGCAATATTTAATATTCAAGAATTCCTATTTTTACAACATTGTGCACATTTTCCTCTGATCCCCACAGTTGGATGTCTTTTCATAGTCACTATAATACAAGTAGATACAATTATGGCATACTCTTCTTTTTATTTTATTTATTTTGTTTGTTTTGGCATACTCTTCTTTCAGTCAAGATCTGACATCAAAAATGATATCCATTAAAATATATTTGGTTTGATTTCCTTTCTAGAAGCTTCCTGAAGATAAACTCCTACAACATTTTAAAATTCTCTGCATCAAAATTAAGCTTGCATATAAAAATTAATCATATTGTTTGATGATTTCCATATTCTGGGAGGTCTCCTTTCTTTGGAATGGGTACCAATATGAATTTCTTCTGGTGGTTTGCCAGGAAGTTGTCTTCCAAAGTTCTTGATAAAAATGAGTGAATGCATTCAGTGTTTTATAGATTGTTGAAGTATTCTAATTGATATTCCATCACTTCCCAAAGCCTTGTTTTTTACTAATGTCTCCAGGGCTGCTTGTATTTCTTCCTTCAGTGCATTGATTCTTGATCATATGCTACCTTTTTAAATGGTTGGATACCAACCAATTATTTATGTCCAGTGACTGTGTATTCTTTTCACCATCTATTGATGTTTCCTGCATAATTCAAAATTGTGCATACAGAATTCTTCAATATTTCAACTCAAAGCTTGAATATTTTCTTTCTTTACCTCATCTTGATGCATGCTAAATCCCTTTTTCCTTTTGGGTTTCCTGTCTTTAGATTTTTGCACATTTCTTTATAATACTTTACTTTGTCTTCTCCAGTTGCTCTTGGAATTTCCTGTTCATGTCTTTTGCATTCTCATTTCTTCCATTTGCTTTAGCTTCTTTACAATTAAGAACATTTTCAGAATCTCTTCTGATTCCACTTTGATTTTTTTCTTTTCCTGTGTCTTTTAAACAACCCTTTGTTTTCTTCAAGTATGACATTTCTGATGGCATCCTATAATACATCAGGTGTTCTGTTGTGAGTGTTCCAGGAGTCAAATCTATTCTTGAAAATTTCTCAAAATTCAGGTGGCATATATTCCAGGCAGAGCTTGACTTTTATGGACTTGTTTTAATTTTCTTCCACTTTAACTTGAACTTACTTGTGAGTAGTTCACGGTCTGTTCTACAGTTGCCCCCAGCCTCATTTAGTTGCTGATTTTGAGCTTCTCCATGGTTACTTCTGACAGATGGAGTGAGGTCATCTTCTGTGTATTTATCTCATGAAGTTCATATGTAGAGCTGTTCTTTACAATGTTGAGAAAAGGTTCTTGGACTGAAAAAGTTGTTGTTCTTGCAAATTTCACTTGTTATCTTCAGTTTGGTTTCTATCACCAAGAGCATATTTTCCAACAACTATTGGTTTTTCTTTGTTTCCAACTTTTACATTCCGATTGCCAGTAATTATCAATGCATCTTGATGGCAGGTTTAATCAATCTTAGACTGCAGAAGTTAGTAGGATTCTTTAATTTCTACATCACTATCTTAATGCCTACTATGTGTTTTCCAATAGTAGTTTTATGGACTTAATTTTCTTGTAGGTGTATAGATATTATGCTATCACATTCAGTACGGCACTTCAAGAAGGATTGTGAAATGTCCATTTTGATGATGAAAGCAGCATAATTTTCTTGAATTTTTTATCCAAGCTTTGTAGTAAGTGATACCATTTTCTGATGCAAAATTAAAATTTCCAGTTCCATTTCATTTTGTAAATCATTGAAATTTCCTAGATTAAAACATCATATATTTCACATTCTGATTACTAATAAATGTTTACAACCATTCTTTCTCATTTTTTGTCTTGTCCTGTCCACAAATGAAGGTCTAAAAAGCTTAATTCCAGTCATGTTACTAAGTGTGACTATTTGGGGAAGGTAGCTCTTCTGTAGTTGTATTTTAAGTGCCTTACAGACTGAGGAACTTATTTTGTGGCATTATATCTGCCGATGTTTTGTTACTATTCACAAGGTTTTCAATTGCTAATGCTTCAGAAGTTGATACCTTATTCCTTCTTTGTAGTCAGTTCTTAGTCTGGAAGCTGTCCTGAAACCTGTTCATCTTATGTAATTTTGCTGGTATTTGAAATAGTGGAGCTTTAGCTTTTGGCATCACAGAGATATAAGACACTATAGTGTGTCAAACTGTTAGACAAGTGTTGAGGACTGTGGGTAGGTTCCAAAAATGGGGGAGAGGAAGACCTGTGAATCAGTTTACAGAAATGTGTGTAAACATGTGTATGTTTGTAATACTTTCCTCTATGGATAAAAGTCCCAATGTTCTTATGCATACATGTGTGCACATTTTTATAAATTGGTTCATATGCTTCCTGGAGGCCCCTCTCCCCCCACTTTTATTGGTCTGAGGATCATATGAGTTGGGAAAGGTACTCTAGAAAGCCCATTAATTCTGTGAACCAGTGTGAAAAACTGTGCGTGTACGTGTGTGTGATAGGAGTCTGTAGGGTGCTGTTGTTGTTATGAGGTGCCATCAGGTAGCTCTGACCCAAAGCGACCCTGTGCCAACAGAATGAAACACTGAGAAAAAGAGAACGAAACACTGCCCTGGTCTTGCCCTGTCCTCACAATTGTTCCCATGCTCAAGAGCACTGATGTAGCTTCTATGCCAATTCATCTCATGGAGGACCTTCCTCCTTTTCTCCCCCTTCCATTTTACCAACTTTATGTTCTTCTCCAGTGACAACATGTCCAAAACACACAAGAAGTTTTTCCATCCTTGCCTCTAAGAAGCACCCAGGACTTACTTCTTCCAATACCGATCTGTATGTCATTTGAGCACTTCATGGTACTTTCATTATGCTTCCCAGCACCACAATTCAAATTCAAAATACGAATGCATGGATTTTTCTATGGTCTTCCTTCTTCATTGTCCAGGTTTCATATCCATATGATGCAGTGCAGAAGACCAAGACTTAGATCAAGTGCACCCAAAGTGCCGTGCTTGCTCTTCAATGCTCTGAAGAGGTCTCGTGTAGCAGATGTACCCAATGCAACTTACTGTTTGATCTCTAGGCTGCTGCTTCAGTGAGCATTTGTTATGGATCCAAACAAGTAAGAATCCTAGACGACTTCAATCTTCTCCGTTTTTGGTAACGAGTACAAATACAGATCTCTTCCAGACAGTTGGCCAAGGAGCTGTCTACCAAATGTGCCAGGTAGACAGCTCCTTGGCCAACTCTCTGGAAGAGATCTGTATTTGTACTCACTACAAAAAAAAAAGTGGTCCAAAAGAATGTGCAAACTATGGAACAGTATCATCGATATCACATGTAAGTAAAATTTTGCCTAAGAACACCCAACAAGGGTTGCAGCAGTACCCTGACAGGGAACTCAGAAGAGGACCTCAAACAAAGGATACCATTGCTGATGTCAGATGGATCTTGGTCAAAGCACAGCCTACCAGAAGTTGATTATGTTTCATTGACTATGCAAAGGCATCTGATGGTGTGGGCCACAATAAACATTGGAAAACCTTGCAAAGAGTGGGAATTCCAGAACACTTGACTGTGCTTATGTGGAACTTGTACCTGGGTCAAGAGGCAGTTGCATAAATAGAACAAGGGAATACAGAATGATTTAAAATCACCAGTGGTGTGTGTTGGAGTTGTCTCCTCTCACCAACTTCAATCAATATGCTGAGCAAATCATCAGAGCAGCAGGATAATGTGAAGAAGAGTGTCGCGTCAGGATGGGGGATAGTCTAATTAACAACCTGTGGTATGCAGATGACACAACCTGGCTTGCTGAAAGTGAGGAGGAATTGAAGCACTGGCTGATGAAAACCAACAGGGAAGAATATGCTCAGCATGTCTGAAATGGAAAGAACCCAAGAAAAAAAAATTAAGCCTCACGTTACAATGTTGAAAGATTTTATTGGCAAAATATTGAATGATGCATGAAGATAAGATGGAAGGAATACACAAAGTTACTGTACAAAAAAAATCATGCTGACATTCTGTCCTTTCAAGAGGTATCATATATGTGAACAAGAACCTATGATGGTAAAGGAAGAAGTAAAACTCCACTGAAAGAATTAGCCTAAACAGAGTCCCCAGGAATTGATAGATCCCCATTGCAATGATTCAGAAAACTGAAGTAGCACTGGAAGCACTTCCTAAAATTATACTTCACCCATTCCAAGTGTCTCAATCATTAGAAAATATTTTGTGCTGGTTCTCTTTACCTTGATTCGTGACGCAGCAGGAAATGTAGATTTCAAAAGCTCCACTCCTCCAGGCTTCCCTGACTCAAAGCAGAACGTAAGCTGACCTGACCCCTTGAAGACAGCGGCTCCTCTGCTGTCACCTCTCGAATGCCCTGGGATCCGAGGTGCCTCTCCTCATTCAGTATCTGCAACAATGATCTGGTGCCTTCCCTGAGGCTTTCTGCAGTGAGCAAGGCAGTGAAGCTTTGCATAAGGTTTTCAATGGCTCCTTCCCCTGGAGATGGGGGCTGAACTCTTCTTCTTGGAAGAAGTCTGGAGGACCGCTGAAACCTGATCACTTTAGGTGATCCTGGTGGCTTGAGAAATAGCAGTGTCACGACTTCCAGCAGCACACAGTCCCACAAAATGACAGACACGTGTCTTTGGGGTGCAAGAAATATGAATTGAACCTTTTCTAGATTAACTGAAATGAAGTTAACATAGAGTGCAGGGAAAGCTTGAATCTTTGGGGATACGATACTCAGGACCTGAAACAAAGCCAGAGCTCCGGCTTCCCCAGCGTGGTTTTGTGTTTTCAGTAGGTCCCCATTATTAATGTTGCACAGATGATATTTACACATGGTGACATTTGGGGAGTGCAGATTCAACATCTCACCCCATGAGATCTAGAGTGGGACCATGTGCGAGCTTGCCATACGACAGAGGGATGCAGGTTGCTAAGGCACCAGACTCGTTGCCCCAGTGTTTCGATACCTGCATGGTCACACAGTCCTATTGAGATGCCACGCCAAAAAAAAACGGGTGGCCATATACTTTTGAAAATAGTCAGTGGAATAAAAAAATAAATAAAAAAAGACATACCAACAGAATAAAAAAAAAAAAGAAAAGAAAATAGTCAATGGAAACTTCTGAAGAACAATGAACAGTTCCTGATCTAAAACTGGACAATGAGGCCTGTCTTAAATTACTTAGTCTTTCCATAAAGAAATACCACACATGGGTAATTTGAAGAAATGGAAATTTTTATTGCAATTTAGATATCTAGGTGTCTGAATTCTGGGCATTGATTTGAAGGAAAAGGTCTCTTTGTATTAACTCTGAGGGAAGGGTCCTTAGTTAATTCCAGTTTCTTTTCCTCATTTCTTTGGCAATCTTCATGTGGCCCAGTATCTGTCTTCCCCCATCGATGTTTCCTTGCCTCTGTGTCTAATTGGCTCCAAACACAAAAGCGAGTGAAATTGACGAATTCAAACAATGACATCAGTCAGAAATTGAAGCATTGAAGTTTACTGGCGATTGGAATACAAAATTTGAAAACACAGAAGAGCAGCAGTTGGAAAATATGAACTTGGTGCTAGAAATGAACTGAATATCATATGATAGACTTTTACAAAACCAACAAATTTCTCACCACAAATACCTTGTTTTTTTTCAACAACACATATGGTCTCTTTCCACATTTACCCCCAAATAAATTGACTGAAGACATACACTACATTGACATAACTTCATTAACATAAGAAAGAAAACTGACTTTTCAAAACAGAATTATACTCACAGCATAGTTTAAAATTTACAAGACATGTTTTTAGAGGATGCATTATAACCTTTGTTGGTCCCAAATTCTTGCTCATCTGACAACAAGACACATTCAATTGACATCATATCATTCAAAAAGATTTATTGTTAAAACATTAGCTCTGAATGCATAATGCTGTGTCCTAGATCATTTAAACCAAGTAAAGGGGAGACTCTGAGTGCATTCTTTTCTGGGGCAACATTTCTTTCCAAATGTCGATCTGCGAAACAAGCTTACAAGCTATCTGCCTCCTACATACCCTGGTAGAACAGACACTAGACAGACATTTCCATTATAAATAGAGAAAATTCAGGGAAAGGGTTAAGGGTTACCACTACTCACTGCCATTGAGTTGATGCCAATTCATAGCAATTCTAAAGGACAGGCTAGAACAACCCCTGTGTGTTTTTCACTGTAACTCTATGGTAGTTGAAAGTCCCTCTTTCCCCTCCATCGACACTAAACAAGGGCAACATCCAACATGACAAACTTAATGAGCTAGGAAGGCTTGAAAATAATCCTGTGCTTCCTCGTACTTGAGCAGTGACTCTTGCTCTCCAGCCTCTGGATACTGGCCAAGTTCTCAAGATTTTCTGGTGGAGGCCCCTCGTCTCTGGGTGCTTTGCTTACCTTCTAGGCCCAGTGGTATAACCTCATCCCCTTCAGGCTACCCCATTCTCCCAGTTTGTTGGAGCATTAACCAAAGTTCCTTGGCTGTTCCTTCTCTTGGTCCTTGGGAAGCCCCACCCTCCCAACTTTGGGCAAAAACTTCATTCTTCTGCTTCTTATCTTTTATCTCTTAAAATACTGCCTGATGTCAAAGCTGTTGGCAGAATGGTGGGTCACAATTTGGGCTGCTAACTACCAAGTCAGTAGTGTGAAACTTCCAGCTGCTCCATGTAAGAAAGACAAGTCTTTTTATTCCTGTACAGATGTACAGTCTTGGAAATTCACAAGGGCAAATCTACTCCAACCTTTAGGGTTTTTTTGGTTCTTTTTTTTTGGGGGGGGGCATCCCTGCCCTCTGGTAGAAGTAAGAGGCCCAGCCTTGCTCCTGCAGAGCTGCTGCTGGATTTGAACCCCAACCCAGTGGGCTGTAGTCCCGCACTCAACCAGTATGCCACCGGGGCTCAGCCCCGTTAGGATTGTTGTGAATGAGAATTGACTTTGTGGAATGTGTTCGAGTATTTCTGGCTTTATACTTTTATAGTTTCAATAATATAACAAAGAAAAGCTAAGTCCCAAATGGGATTACATCCATAGGAGTTAGATTTAAAACACATATTTGGGTTACATAATTTAACCCATAACAAGCCTCCTAAGTTTACAGTCTCTCAGTATATATAAAAATCACTAAGATGGTGTAAGAACAGACCTTGCCGCTTTTTTGTTTGTATTAAAATTATTTTATTGGACTTGTACAAATCATAACAATCTATCCATCCACCCATTGTGTCAAGGCCATTTGTACATACGCTGCCATTCTCATTCTCTAAACATTTGCTTTCTACTTGAGCCCTTGGTATCAGCTCCTCATTTCCCCCTTCCCCATTCCCCTCTCTGTCACGAACCCTTGATAATTTATAAATTATTACTATTTTGTCATATCTTATAATGTCTGACATCTCCCTTCACCCAGACATTGCTTCTTCATGGGGAAACATGAGTCAAAGATACCTCTCTAGTAACTAACAGTTTGCTACAAATAAACTGAAACTTATCTCTTCTCATGAAGCATCAGCAAAGGAATCATCCTTTTGTATTAGATCAGTGTCAGTGATTGAGCAGAATATACAAGATGATAGTAGTGATTATTTGAACAATAGTTGAAATAAGTGGGGAAGGGGAAACAAACATTTCATACAAAGTAACCAAATTGCGTGTGATTCTAGGGAGACAGCAGTAAGAAACATTAACTAATTTGCAAGTAATTCTTTATCAGAATTTAAAATATATTTACAGAAGTTAAAAACTAAAATGTTCCCCCTTCTAGCATGACAAATATTTGTTAATTAAAAAAAACTCAGTGCTTCTTTGAAGATGTAGAAGCATGTATTTGTTCTCAGCTCTAAGATCACAAAATTCATGGAGCATATTGTTTTATTAATATTATCACATAAATGAATTATTAGTATTCCAATTGAGGTGTTCAGAAGATCTCATTAAGCATTAATGGTTCTCAGTGGGCATCTTAGCTTCTATAAAAATGGATAATATCTGTGAATTTATGTCAATTTAACTTAAGAAATATTTGAATACAATATATAAGATTTTGAGTTAGATGATGTCAAAGACAGAGTTGGCAAGTTGGTGAAAATGAACACACTCATCTTTTTAAATAAAAAATGTTAAAAGGATATTTACTGTACTTAACATAGCCAAAATAAGAAAATTAACATTAAAATACATTGAAATCCCTGAGTTCAACTTTAGATAAAATAGTACATTGGTTCACAAAATAAAAATTATTCCTGTGCATACGGTGCTTCTTAAAAAAAAACAACACATCTATATGAGGCCAAATGGTCAATAGTTAGTCTAAGATGAAAAAGAGAATCTAAGGGGGCAGGATATGGTGGCAGGGAAACTAGATTAATAGAAAAATAATAAACTAGAAAATAAATAATGAAAATGTTCATGAGTTGTGAAGAACATATCACAAACAATTTGTATAGAAATTGTTGCTTAGGAACTTAAATTGCTCTGAAAGGCTACATAAAAATTTAATAAAATGTCATATATTTTAGAAAACCACAAAATGTCTTGAGGCAGCCACCTAATCTGGTGTCAATTTAAGGATTAAGAGTGTAGGGGTGGCATCTAGCCTGTCAACCTGGAGATAGCTAAGGAGACTTCTGTGTGGACATGACCTTCTCCTCTGAGAATCCTGAGAAACCTGGTACTTCCTTCTTGGAAGCTGGAGGCACTCTCTCACTCCCTTGGAAACACTGGACTGACAAGGCTGGCTCCGTGGGAGACACCCTTGAGGAGAAACCACATGAACCGACCCTGATGCGGCCAGAAACCTGGATCTAGAGAAACCACGCGGAGACTCCTGCCAGCACTGAGATGCTTACAATCACAGGGGTCCAAAGACTCATTACCCTCTGACTTGTGGTCATTCTGCATTCGGTATCATTGCATGTGTTTTGTGAGTCTAAAGAGGACTTGTAGATTGTTATCGGACATAGGGGATAATATCGGATTTATGACCTTGGACTGGACTGGGTTGGCATGTTTTTCTCAATGTTCAATTGTTCTTATATATAAACCTGTTTCTTATATACATATGCTTGTTAATGAATTTTGTTTCTCTAGTTGACCCAGACTGACACATATATTGTTATATTTCTTATATATCAAAATAGCTAAAAAAGAAAATCAAGAAAATAAGAGAGTGACATGTTGGGCTATCCTCCTTTCCTTTGGGAAAATGTTGATATTGCGAGGTGCCATAAGGTGGGTTCCTACTCACGGCAGCCCCATGCACACCAGATCGAAACACCGCCCTATGTCCTCCTCACAGATTTTCTTATGTCTGAGTCCTTTGTGCCACTCCATCTTCTCTGAGAGTCTTTCTCCTTTGCACTGACTCCCCATGTTACCAAGCATGATGTGTGCATGGTTTATTTATTGTTAGTGTTAGTTGTAATTAGGAAAAAATCCAAATTTCTTCAAAAGGGAACTGATTTATTCAATCCTGATACTTTAACAGACTGGAGTACAATACGTCTTTAAAAAGAAATGAGGCAGGGTGAGAGGAGAAAAAAGAAATGAGGCAAATCCCTAAATGTTTATATGGCATGATTGCAAAGGAATGTATGTACACACACATACTCACATATATTAAAATATACCCAAGAAAAATGAGAGTATCTGAAGTATACTATTTTTTTAATGGTAGAGGTTGTTCTTATTATGTGCCATGTAGTACCTTCTGACTCATAGTGATCCACCGGAAAACTGAAGAAAACATCTCTTGTTCCTGTCCTATTTCCTTTGCTAGTTTTATTCTTACGTTTGAGACCACTGAAGCAGCCACTAATGTCAATCCATCTCACTGAAGGTCTTGATCTCATTAACTGACCCCCTATTTTACTAAGCATAATGCCATTCTATAGGGGCTTGCATCTTTTGATAACTTGTCCAAAGTGTGTGAGATAAAACTTTGCTATACAGATGGACATTGGGCCTTCACTCAAGTACTTCCTCAATGCAAGCACCCTTTGTTCCACTAAACTGGCATTCCATGATGCTCACCTTCCCGACACGATCACTGAAGACAAATGTGTGCATAAGCAAAAGTGGTGAGGAAAGCTGATGGTGCCTGGCTATCAAAAGATATAGCTTCTGGAGTCTTAAAGGTTTGAAAGTAAACAAGCAACCATCTAGCTCAGAAGCAACAAAGCCCACATGGGAGAAGCACACCAGCCTTTGTGACCAGGTAGCAGGCATCAAAGAACTAAAAATTATATCATTACAAATGAGGGGGAGTACAGATTGGGAATCCAAAGTCCATCTTCAGGAGAAGTGATATCCCCTTACAGAAGGGTCGCGGGAAGAAGATGAGCCGGTCAGGGTACAGTGTAGCAACAATGAAATATGCAACTTTCCTCCAGTTCTTTTTTTGGGGGCGAGGGCATCACTGCCCTCTGGTGGTCGTGGAAGCTACCCAGCACTGCTCTTGAGAGCCACCGCAGGATTTGAACTTCTAAGCCCATGGGCCGCAGTCCCACAGTCAACCACTTATGCCACTGGGGCTCACTCCCTTTCCTCTAGTTCTTAAATGGTTCCTTACCCCCAAAATCATGATCCCAATCTACCTTATAAATCCAGCTAGACCAGGGTATGTACACTGGTACAGATAGGAACCGAAAACATGGGGAATCAAGGACAGATGATGATCCCTTCAGGACCAGTGGTGAGAGTGGCAATTCCGGAGGGTGCAAGGAAGATGTAGAAGAAAGGGGGAACTGATTACAACGATCTACATATAACCTCCTCCCTGGGGTACAGACAACAGGAAGGTGGGTAAAGAGAGACATCGGACTTGTATGATATGACAAAATAATAATAATTTATAAATTATCAAGGGTACATGAGGGAGGGAGGAGCAGGGAGGTAAGGGAAATATGAAGAACTAATGCCCAGGGCTTAAGTAGAAAGCAAATGTTTTGAGAATGGTGATGGTAACAAATGTACAAATGTGCTTGGCATACAATGGATGGATGTATGGATTGTGCTGAGTTGTATGAGTCCTCAATAAAATGATTTTAAAAAGATATCCTTGCTTCCTTCTAAGGAGACATACGTCCATCCTTCTGGTAGTCCATAGTATATTCAATATTAATTGACTCGCTTTTCATGCTTATTTGGTACTCAAAATATCTTTGCTCCTTCTAGTGCTTTTATTTTGCATCACTGCCCTCTGGTGGCCGTGGGAGCTACCCAGAGCTGCTCCTGAGAGCTGCTGCTAGATTTGAACTGCCAAGCCCGATCTAGTGCTTTTTGCTAAGTAGATTTTCCCAATACAATATCTGCTTTCTTGATTGTTACTTCTGTGACCCTGAGGTATAGATCCGAGTTAAATAAAATCTTTTAAAATTTCAGTATTTCCCCCCATTTATTGTTATTGCTTATTGGTCCAGTTTTGATAATACCTTGTTTTGTTTCCCCCCATTTAATTAATTAATTATTTCCCTTCACTTTAACTCGTTAAGATATTTTTGTTATTGCTGATCTTTCATATTACAGTGCAGTCCATACGGAAGGCTGCAGTCTAATCTTTCCTAGAAAGTGTTGCTAAGTGTCTTGGCTTTCAGCAAACCACATTGTATAAGCTGTGTCTATTGCAGATTATTAATGATCCTTCCTCCAATAGTAATGCCACCTTCTTCTTCACATAGATTAACTTCTTTTTATTTTTAATCATTTTATCACAATCCATTCATCCATCCATCCACCCATTGTGTCAAGCATATTTGTTGCCATCATCATTCTGAAAACATTTTCTTTCTACTTGAGCCCTTGGTATTAGCTCCTCATTTTCCCCCTCTCTCTGTGCCTCCCCTCCCTCATGAACCCTTGATAATTTATAAATTATTATTTTGCCATGTTTTACATTGTCCAATATTTACTTTCACCAATTTTTCTGTTGTCCAACCCCCAGGAAGGGAGTTATATGTAGATGATTTTGATCTGTTCCCTCTCTCTTCCTCTATCTTCCCCTTTCCCTCCTGGTATCATTACTCTCATTATTGATCTTGAGGGGCTTATCTGTCCTGGATTCCCTGTGTTTCCAGTGTATAGCCTTTGATCTAGCCAAATTTATAAGATAGAGTTGGGATCATGAGTGTGAGGGGGAGGAAGCATTAAAAAACTAGGGCAGTGGTTCTCAACCTGTGTGCTGTGACTTCTTTGGAGGTCAAATGTCCCTTTCAGAGGAATCACCTAAGACACAAATATTTCACATATTTTTCTGTGATTAATCACTATGCTTTTGTTCAATTATTTTCAATCTTTAACAATGAAAATAAATCCCACATATCAGATATTTGCATTATGATTCATAGTAGTAGCAAAATTACAAAATTCCTCGACAATAAAAATAATTTTATGGTTAGGGATCACAACATGAGCAAGTATATTAAAGAATTGGCCATTATGAAGATTGAAAGCCACTGAACTAAAGGCATGTTGTCTGTTTCATTGTTGCTATACTGTACCCTGCCTGGCTTGTCTCCTCCCCGCACCCTTCTCTAAGGGGCTGTCCAGTTGCCTACACATGGGTTTTCAGTATCCATTCCACACTCCTCCTCTTTCACAATGAGATGATTTTTTTTCTTTGATACCTGATACCTGATCCCTTCGACACATGTGATCACACAGGCTCATGTGTGTCTTTTATGTAGGATTTATTGCATCTCAGCTAGATGGCCACTTGCTTATCTTCAAGCCTTTAAGACCCAAGATGCTACATATTTTGATAGCCGGGCGTCATCAGCTTTCTTAACGACATTTTTTATGTACCTACTTTGTCTTCAGTGATCTTGTTGGGAAGATAGACATCATGGAATGCCAGTTTAATAGAACAAGTGTTCTTGCATTGAGGAAGTACTTGAGTAGCAGCCCAATGTCCATCTGGTACCTTAATACTAAGCCTATAAATATATGCACATAGATTTATTTCTCCATCATCAAAAATAAATATTTCTACATGCCTGTATTTAGGTCTCTATAAATACCCTCCACCTCCTAGTTCTTTCCTTTATGTCTTTTTATTTTCCTCTTGTCCCACTGTCATGCTCAGCCTTCTTTTAGTTTCAGTAATTCCTCTCAGTTGCATTGCCCTTGATCAAGCCCTACCAGACCTCCTATACCCTCCTCACCATTGATTTTTGGATTATTTGTTGTTCCCTTTTTCTTGGGTTTGTTGACACCTCTCTACCTTTCCCCTGCCTCCCTCTCTCCCATGTCCCCTGCAACTATGAGTCCCATTGTTTTTTTCCTCCAGATTATTTATTCCACCTATCTCATCTAGGTAGACCCATAAAGATAATAACATACACATAAAACAAGACAGAGCAAAACAAAACAACAACAATGACAAGCCAGTGACCAAAAAAGCTTGTAATTAGTTCAAGATCTGCTTGTTGACTTTTAGGAGTGTTTTTTGGTCAAATGTGAAGGGGTACCATGTCTGGGTTATTCATTAATTGGTCTTTGTGCAGAATGAATGAGGATGTGAAAAGGCTAGAATCTGGACACACCTCACCTTTGATTTTAAACCATATAAAACATTCTTGTTCTGAAGAGAGTGTCCTGGCTTATGTACAAATTTCACAAGAGCATATTTCAATGTTCTGAATCCAACAGCTTGTTATGTAAAAGAGTAGGTGTGGGCTGAGCCCTGGTGGTGTAGTGATTGTGTGTAGGACTGCGGCCCAAATCCAGCATCAGCTCTTCAGGAGCAAGGTTGGGCCTCCTACACCCACCATAAGGCAGTGATTCCCACAAAAAAACTAAAAAACAAAACAAAACAAGAAAGAGTAGGCATAAATGGGAGAGACTTTGAAAAGTGTGAATATTGATAAGGGCTATATAAGACTAACCAACAATATTCATAAAATCATTAACAATTATTTATTCTGAAAGGAAAATTGTTCTGTGGTCATAGAGAGCTGCTATGATTTCAAGGTGCTAACTACAGTACAGTTGTTTGAACCCAGGAATCGCTGCAAGGGAAAAAGATGAGGCGTTCTACTTTAGTAAAGATTTCATAAAATCCTGGGAAACACAAAGAGGTGTTTTTCCCCTGTCCTATAAGGTTGCTATGAGTCCTAATCATAGCAGTGATGGCAGTGAGTTTAGTCTTGATTTGGCTAGAGGAAGGGTAAGAATTGCACACCACAAGACCAGTATTCAAATCCACTGGCCACACTATGAGAAAAGATGAGTCAATCTAGTCTTGAAAGACTTGCAGTTAGGGAACCCCTGTATAGGGTACCTAGATCAGAAATGACTTGATGGCGATAGTTTAATTTGGTGGGGATGGGATGTGAGAATAGGGGCTTAGAGAGAAAGGAAGGATTCATGATAGTAAAATGTTTTAAAACATTGGAAAAGTTTCCTTCAGAAGACCTGCTAGATTTTAAATATGAAGACATATTGAGTAAAATGTTCCTGGTTAAAGTCATAGTCCTTTCAATTGCTTCATGGGTATGCAAAGTGGGTTAGTGAAAAAGTAAAACTGAATAATTGATGACTCCAAACTATGAGGTGGGTCAATAGTTTAAAGTACACTGTGGATTGTAAAAAAAGAAGAACAAGCAAATTAATATTGGATGTGGTCTAGCAGGAATGCTTCCTAGAAGTCAGGATGGGGAGGCTTAATTCATTCTGTATATCTCATCAATAAAGACCAATCCCTGTAAAAGGACATCATTCTGGTAAAGTACAGGGTCAAAAAAAATGAGTGAGAGCCATAATGAGATGAACAGTCCACACTGCAGTCCTCAACATACCAACAATCATGATGATAAAGTAGGACCAGATTGTGTTTTCTTATGCATGAGGTCACCATAGATAAAAGCTGACCCAAGTAAATGAAGAACAGCTTCATGGATGTAGGAAAACCAAGGTAACAAATGAGTTAAATGTGGAATTAGGAGAAGAATTTTCATGTCTGACTTAAAACAGGAGGGGTGACAAGAAAAGATTAGTGGAGTAATCAAATAATATAACAATAATAGATCAAGTATTTTTCCATGAGCAGAGAATGGTTCAGACATAATTTAGATGCCGTTACTCTCTCTCATGGCATAGTTGAAGAGACACATGTTTGTATTTGTGTAGGCTCAAGGCTGTTGAGTTAAATGCAACTCACAGGCCACAGTACAACTGCCTATGGAGAATCTACAGCTGGAAGCTTCATGCAAGTAGACTGTCACATCTTTCTCCCAGGAAGCAGCTGATAGATAGTTGAACCACCAACTCTTCCATCCACAGCTGAGCACTTTAACCACTGGCCTCAGGGGCTTCTTTTACATGCCTCTACCTAATGCACATGGCAGCCAAAGTGCTAGAGATCCATCCCCTGCCATAGGATCCACAGGAATTTCCATCCACGAGCCTGTGACCTCCCTGCATTTTGCATCATTTCACGTACTGCAAAAGTCTAAAGAGGAATTCATGGGCTAATATCGGACATATGGACTTGATCTGGACTTGGCTGGGATGCTTTCTTCATTTAATTACTCTTTGATATAAAGCTATTTCTTACATGTATATGGGTGTCAATGAATTTTTTTTCTCTAGTTAACCTGAACTAACAATAAGCATGTTGAGACAAGAGCATTAGAATGCCAGTTAGGTCACGGGATGAATAGCAGAAATGTGGGTGAAGGGAGTCAACCGACAATGTAAGATGTGAAATCAATATAACACTATATAATTCATTAAGAATTCTTGTGGAGGGGGAGAAGAGGAGCTTATACCCAGGACTGAACTAGAAATAAAATGCCTTGGAAATGATGATGACAACATATATACAAATATGCTTGATATAATTGACGTATGTAATGTTATAGGAGGTGTAAGAGTCCCCAATGAACTTATTTTTTAAAAAGAACACTAATTAATTACTTGGATTACATTTTTCACTTTAATGTTTAAGTAAGTGCTCTGTGTCCTCAGGGCCAATCTCTTCCTCTCTATATGCCTTTTCCTTCCACTGTAAGTCATGAATGTTTAGATACTTGGAAGTCACTAGTGAATAAAACTGATTCCATGTTTATACAGTTTGAACTTAGTCCTAAAGAATTGAGAAACAGGATAGTTTTAGAGAAAATTGTAAGTTTCTCCCCCCCCCCGCCCCGAATACAGTAATTAGAACAAAACAACAACTCAAAATGCACACAC
>PVJH01005287.1:99590-114125 GCA_004026705.1 Nesogale talazaci | reverse complement strand
GAGCCAGTCAGGGTGCAGCATAGCACCAATGAAACATACAACTTTCCTCTAGTTATTTAATTTTTATCCACCACAACCCACGCACTACCATGACCCCAATTCCACCTTACAAATCTGGCTAGACCAGAGCATGTATAGGGGTACAGAGAAGAGCTGGAAACACAGGGAATCCAGGAGAGATAAATCCCTCCTGTACAATAATGAGAGTAGCAATACTAAAAGGGTAAGGGGATAGTGGGGAGTGAAAGGGGAAGCCAATCACAATGATTTATATATAACCCCCTCCCAAAGGACTAGACCATAGAAAAGTGGGTGAAGGGAGTCACAGATGAGTTTAAGACATGAAAAAATAATCGTAATTTATAAATTATCAATGGTTCATGAGGGAAGGTGGGGGAGGGATGGAAAAATGAGGAACTGATACCAAGGGCTCAAGTAGAAAGAAAATGTTTTGAAAATGATGATGGCAACAAATGTACAAATGTGCTTGACACAGTGGATGGATGAATTTTGATAAGAGCTGTATGAGATCCAATAATTTTTAATTACAGACCAGCTAAAGCAAATGGGAAAAAAATGACGGTTGGACATTGAATAAGGAAGACTGAAGAAGAATCAATGCAATTGAATTGTGGTGCTGAAGAAAAACATTGAACATACCATGGACTGCTAAGAGGACAAGCCTAGCTCTGTTGGAAGAAGTATGGCCAGAGTGCCTCTTACATACTGGGGACATATTGTAAGGAAAGACTTACAAGAGAATATAGTGCTTGGTAAGTGTAGGCGCACCAAAAGAGAGGAAGGCCTTCAAGGAGATGGTTTAACACTACAGTTGCAAACATGGGCTCATGCATAGAAACAATTGGAAGGCTGATGCAAGATTGTGCAGTGTTTTGTTCTTTTGTACATAGGGCTGTTATTGATTGTAACTTAAAATAACAACAACATGAGCAATAATTTGACCAGCAAAGGGCATAATATGTGGTTTAAAATCAGGCCAGGATGTGTAAGGATCATATCCTTTCACCTTACCAATCTATAGGCTGAGAAAATAATCATAGAAGTTGTAGTGTATGAAAAGATCATAAGTGAAGACTCATTAACATCCTAAAATATGCAGATGACTCATATTTGTTTGATCAAGAGAAGAGCATGTGGAGAACTTACAGATGAAGATCAAAGATGAAGATGACATCTCAACATAGAGAAAAGACAAACCCTCCCAACCGGACCACTAATCAACTCTATGATAAATGGGGGAAACAACAGCATTGTCAAGGATTTCATTTCACTGGGAAACATAATCAATACCCCTGGGAACAACAGTCAAGAACTCCCTATTGCTCTTTCAGGTTTCCCACTCAAGAGCTTTGAACCATACTTTTCCCTTGTGGAGGTAATGTTTCATTACACCCTCAGGTCTTTTGTGATCTTGCCATGCTAGCCAGTGTGGGAGTGCTTCTAATCAATTCAAAGCCCTGTTTAAGACTATTTGCCCCAAATTCATTTGCAGAGTTCCCAAGAGGTTTGTCTTCTTTGAATTCTCTTGGCTCAAGGACCAGGGTTGGAAATAGCCTTGTCCTCAGACAGAGTGCATCAATAAGGACACCAATTCAGATACAGTTTGGTTAGATTTTAACATTTGGCCAATTGTTTTACCTTTTCAAAGGTTCTAGTTTTTATCATTTTCTGCTGTTTATTGAATTGAGTTTTTCTGTGTTCTACTTTGTTAATATTGTCAGAGACTATTTTAAATGATTTTCTTTGTATGAAATTCAAGAGAGGTAAATGCAGAGAGGCAGTAATGAGACAGATAGTGTCTTAGGGTGTGGACATGGGAGGTTTGGGGCAAAGAGCAATGGGAAGCTAATAATATTGAGTATAAGTGAAGAGAATGTTCTAAGATTGAGTGGAGTGAAGATTGCATAACTCTTTTTAGATAGTCAAATAATAGAAATGTATGGTACAGTCCAGGAAAAATAAGTATGTCTGGAAACTGATTGTGGAAGCAATTGTACCATTCTGCTTGATGTGATTGAACTATGGCATGATATGACATATATACTAACTCACAAGTAGCAATATATTAGTTTAAAAAACATAGATCCAGGAATGGGTTTCGGGCTCACACTAAATCCTAGCTCCAATCTAAGATCAATTAGTTCTTACATTGTGGCCCTGCTCTATACTAACTCTCAGGATGGGAATACAGAAGATATGGGTGCTATGGGAAAATGTGGCAAGGAAATTAGATGGTGCCCAGCTGTCAGATAAAATAACCTCCGGAGTCTTAAAGGAGCCCTCTAAGGGATCTCCAAACAAGCAGCCATCTAAGGGAGATATTCACAAAGTCCACATGGAAGAGTCACATCATCATCAGTCACCGAAAGATTGCAAATCATATAAACTGAAATCGAAGGAGGGATTAGTAGTTGTGAGAATCCAGTTTGCAGAAGGCTGTGGACGATAGTGGGAGCTCAATAATCATTTGTGGAATTACATAGGAAATGACCCCGGGTGAACTTCGTCCATCCACAATTGAGGGAAAACCTTGAAATGATGAGTACAGAAGATCAAAGACGTAAATCTGAAGTTAAATTTGAACAGTTAAACTTTGTCAGTTTATTTCTTCCTCTGATGCATACTTCACCTAATCTGGCTTTCAACATTTTCTGTATTTTTGCTTTGTTTTGTTCATATTAGGGTGTATCTCATGGATGGGCCATCACCCTCTTGAAGTTCTGTTAAATGTTTTTCAGTATATGAAACTCAGGATTGATGAAACTAAAAGGAAAGCAAGTAGCATAAGGTCTTGGCTGGGGGTACAATGGAGGAAGGAGGGGAGAAATGATGTCAAGGTGTCTGGAAAGAAAAAGAGTGCTTGGAAACTGAGTATGGCAGCAATTGTATAATTTTGCTTCATGTGATTGAACTATGAAAAGATATATGTATTAACTCCCAGTTAATAATAAATAATTTTTTTAAAGTTAGAAAAATAAAATAAAATTATCTGCTTGTGGAGCATTTAGGAGAACTTTTTCTTTAAGATCATAAAGTGGACAGCCATTGTTTCACAAATGCAGCTCACGTCTTCTTTTTTCTTTGTGTTCATCCTTAAACCAACAGGTCTCTTTCTAAACTCAAAAGTCCCTTGGGAATCTGGGTAAGGCCGGTGGATTCCCTGGAGTTTGTCTTTCCTCCTCTCACCTCATTCCCCACTGCCTCTAAGCTGCAGATTTTACCTCCCTTCTCAGTCCACCACAAGCCTTGTTTCATAAATTCTCAGCTTCTTTTTATCGCATAGCCTATGCTGTGGGACACTAAATAGTTTTTCCTTTCTTTTTTTGGTTTCAAAAATAGATATTTATTTGATTGGAAGTGATGGCACCGGAGGCAGAAATGTGGCAAAATCTCGAATGGTGAGAATCCATCTCAGCTACCTGAGTTCTGAAAAGTAACTTATGCTTCCTAGATTCACGTTGCACTGAACGGAGAAAGCTATATGGACTAAACAAGCCCCAGCGACTTGTCCACTTGCTTCCTCCAAGTCAAACAAGTGTTTTTGAGTGCTGCCCATTTTCTGCTCTTTTTAGTCAAAAGGATGCTTAAAAACTACAGAAACATAAGTGGACACTTTCTGCATATCAACCAGACCCCCTCAGATTTAAATCAGTAAGCCCTATATGTTGAAAGAAAACCAAATCTTTGATTGTTTCCTAGTTTATAACTTTGATTTTTACATAACACACATCTGAGAATAAACTAAAAATTCCTCGAGAGCAGACAAATGGTCTACTAAAGGATTACTAATGCCTAGTACATAGTAGATCCTCAGCATAACAGATGCAAAATATGCTTTAAGCCTAGAGCACTCTGTCTTCTATTGATTATTTGTGGACTTACCTCAGCATATTACGCAAACATACATACACACACCGTGAGTCCTTAGAGGGCTGTGCCTATGTATTCTTCTCTGCATGTCCCAATATAACCCAGCCAGATAGCAGGTGATCATGAAATGATTGCTGAATTGAAAAGCATTGAGGATTTTATCTTGTCACTTGTGTTCTATACCTGACCTTCCCACACCTGCACCTTTGCCATTTGGCTCTCAGGGCAGAATGTCTGAAATCATTGCATCTCTAGTGGAAAGGTTTGAGAGCCAAAGACCTTGAAATCATTCCAATCAAGCTCAGAACTAATGTTTCTAAATTTACTCTGGCCATTTCATAAGTACATCGAGTCACCAGCTAACTGCTATGGGGCGGGGGGTTGGGGGGGGGCGGCGAGTTTACACTTAATGAATTTGGTCAAACATATTGTGTAACAGATGTTCAACGTGGCACAGTGAGCTTCAATCATAAATTTGATGCCTCTGTTTGGCATGGCAAAATATATTGGAAGTATTTTATTGGTCACTGGGCAACTTGCAGGATGGAGAATTTTGAAAAATGCAGGAACTGCCTCTTGTACCATCTTGAAGGAAGCTCTGGAGAGACACAGATAATCTGCTTGCAGTGATTCATCAAGTTGGTCCTTTGTGTCACTAATTTGAGTGTCGAGTGCAACCATACAATAAAGGATTGCCAAGCCCTGATAAGATTCTTCTCTGGCTGCTGCTTTTCCTGCCCTAACAACTGGTACTATTCACTTGTAAGCACACATGGAATGAATAGCTCTGAGGCTGGCAATGTTGGGCAGTGTTTCCACATTTTTTGCTTTTCCTTGACAGCTAAATCTTGTACATTTTTTACCTTCCCTCAAACATTCTGCCCTGGAATTTATTATGCACTGGGAAAATTATTTAAAATGCACAGAATAATCTTTTACTTTTCTTAATACCAGGTGTGGAAGGATGCCTCATAAGTTAAATACAGTTCTGTTGTATCATCAGTCCAGCAATGGATTAATGAAGATTAAAAATGGATTGTAATGCCTTTTTTGGCCTTGAGAAAGCTGTTATTGTACCCATGGTTCAGTTGGCCTGCTGATCATTTCCATCCTAATGTAATTTTTAACATTACTCTGTTACAGGTGAGGTGTTAAGTAATACATTAAGAGAACTATTTTCACAGAGAAATTTCAAAAGAAATATGTTCTTAGCTAAATTAGACATTTAACAAATGCCATTTGAAATTCAATCAAGGGGAGAGAGTATTCTTAAAACAGGTTGTTGATGTGAAATTGCCAACATGAAACAATAATTACAGTAGTTTTGTTTTCTGCTTTTTCTTAGAAATTCTGGATAAGGGACTTTGTGCCATCAGAGTCGAAGACCAAAATAAGGATAATATCCAAGGCTTTGAGGTTCTTAGAAAATAAGCACAAAGCAGTTTTATCTCTTGCAGCCAGCAATTTTTCATTAAAATTAGGAAGAATCCACAGGTCCAGTACCTCTCGTGGGCACAATGTACAGAACGTTCTGAAAACTTTGAAGCCATTTGGAATGAACACTAGGAACCTGAAAGGGTGAAGAGTATCAACAGTAATGTTTAAAACACACGATGAATGAGACAATGTCGATAAAATATTATCATACAAGGATTGCATAAGAATGAATTTTTTAAAGTACAGCTAAAGGGGGAAGATCTTAGAAACCTTAAAATTACAAAACTGAAATGTAGACCCTTTTTTTCAGTGTCGGGACTGATTTCTTCACTTCAGGAGCCTAAATGAAGAAGCTATCAGTAACACTGTTGACATTCCGGCGGTTGCCTAATGTTTACAAAAACACCAAAGCAACAATTCAGTCTGCAAATTTCCAGGTGACTATCAAGTTCAGAAATCAATCGGCTTCGCCTTCGTTTTTTACTTGATGACCTCATAAAAGATCAATAAGCCCTCGGACCAAGAGGTGGGAATGTGGCACGTTTAACTCTCTCGCCCCAGAAATTCCACTAGGCTGAGAATATTATTGGGGGCCAGAGGAAGGGAGGTGGGCAGGAGCCATAGGTCTTTAGGACCCAGCAGGCGGCGGCAGGCGGCGGTTGTGTAGATCGCGGAGAGACTCCGAGAGTCCGGTTCAGTTTTAATTCTCTCTAATCTCTGCCACAGCAGCGTTTCGTGGGTCCCGAGGCTCCCACGCCTGCTCAGCCGCGGCCGGCCGCTGGGTGACAGTCGGGGCCAGCCCCGCTCCATCAGCCACCATGGAAACCCTCCCAGAAAAAGTGCTCCCGGACGCGCGTGCCTGAGGAACCCGCACAAAAGAGGCGCCCAAAATGAAGACCCTGATGGTGAGTCCGTGGGTGCCCCTCCTCTGGGCTGGGGCGGGCACCTTCGGGCGCGGCGTCCCCGGGCGCGAGGGGGAACCCGCGGGCGCCACGGGGGCAACTTTCCGCCTGCTCCGCACCCCCTCGCCACTCTCCGCTCCGCCGGGCTCGCAATCGCGGAGCCCGGCCGGGAGCTCGGGTCGCCCGGCTCCGGGCGCTGGGCGCGAGGTGCAGGGGCTGGCGGCGAACTGGAGAAGCCAGGGCTGGAGGAGCGCCCGGCTCGGGGCCCCCGGGGCCCCCGCAGGGACCCGTCGGGCCACCCGGAGCGGGCGCGGAGGAGGACCCCCGCTCGACTTTCTCGGTTTCCTCGTGGGGTTTCAAACTTGCCAGAATCGCCCCGAGAGCGCCCCGGGGAGCTCGAGGAGAAAGGGATTCTCGTGCCGGCTTCCCAGTCCGAGCTGAGGGCGCTCCCCGCCCCAGTGCCCGGCGAGCGCCCAGCCCCGGCCCGGCGGGCGCGCACTGCCCCCGTCGCCCGGAGCCGCGCGCCCCCTGCCCGCGGCCGAGAGCTGGGGCCGCGGCGGCGGCTGCGAACCGGGATGCGCCGGGAGCAGCCGCTGCTTTACGCGCGGGCAGGGGGCTCCTCGCCCACCTGGCGCTCGCCGGGGCCGCGGGTCCGGGCGCCCCCGCGCCCACCGGCGGCCCCCGCGATGCCCACCCTGCCGGGCGCCGCACTCAAGCGCGTCTCTCTCTCTCTCTCTCTCTCTCTCTCTCTCTCTCTCTCCCGCCCGCAGCGCCACGGCCTGGCAGTGTGTTTAGCGCTCACCACCATGTGCACCAGCTTGTTGCTCGTGTACAGCAGCCTCGGCGGCCAGAAGGAGCGGCCCCCGCAGCAGCCGCCGCCGCAGCCGCAGCAGGCGGCCCCCGGCAGCGCGCAGCCGTCGGCGGACAGCAGCCCCCAGCCGCGTCCCGGGGCGCCCGCGGGGCCGCGAGTCTTGCCCGGATACCTCGGCGTGATGGACCACCAGGTGACGGCACGCCCACCCGCTCGCCCGCCACCCAGCCCCGGGATTCCGCACACCGGCGCCTGCCCCCTGTCCCGGGGCTGGGAGGGGCCGTGAGTAGGTGCCCTTCGTCGACTGGCAGGGGGGTGGACCCTGCGCGGTGGGCTGGTCTGGGGTCTTCCGGATTTGCTGTGAACTGATTTGGGAGAGGACTGCGAAGTTGTTCGGGGAAAGGGGTTGAAGGGATGGATTCTGACAGCCAGTTTTCTCAACTACAACTGGAGGCCGCTCTCAATCCCAGAATGAAGCCTCGGGTTTGGCGGCAAAATCGGGTTTAGGTGGGAGGGACGATGGTAGCAGTCGGAGGGTCCTGCTCAGGCTCCCAGGTTTGCCTCTGATCTCTCCTGCTGATGGCTCTGGGCCGAGTCAGGCTAGCCAGGGAGAAGTGCTCTGTAGGGCACTGAAAGCGACTTTGAGGCACAAGCCATTAGCCTGAGACTCAGCATGGGGATCCTGCTTTCCTCTGCCTTCCAGGAAGGTGCCACAAGCCTGGGCTAGTAATTAATAGGATGAATTTTTTTTAATTGGGTCTCCTTTCAAATCTCTGATTCCACTGTGTTAAGCCTCTGGGAAAAACCCTAATCAAGTTTTCTGGTTCTGGAAAGATTGTTTAGATACAGTTTAAATGTATCCATCATTATTTGAAGTTCCTGCTATGTCTTTATTAAGACACATTCTAGTAGGTATGTGCACTATGGATCTCTGCTCAAGAGGATTTCTGGAGTCGTCCCCACTCTTCTGCTTTGTATATTGCTAAGTTCCACGACTGTGAACCACAGTAATATTGAGTGGGTGCTACTTTGTGCGCAAAGATTGTTTTTACCATACTTGGAAAATTGAAGTTTTGACAATTACCATCTGCAATACATGTTGTTGTAGTTAGGTGCAGTCCAGTCACTTCTGCCTCACATTGACCCGAGGCACGCAGTGTGAATGCACAGTGTTAGGACTTCCGGAGGGGCCAAAAGAATGCAAGGGATGATCCAGCTTTCAGGGATCTTTGTATGCCTGTGTGTGTGTGTGTGTGTGTGAGTGTGTGTATGGGGGGGTGGGCAAAACTTTCCATGGAAAGTGGGTAGGTAGGTAGAGATAGATGATGATGGTGATGAAGATGATAGATAGATGATAGATAGATAGATAGATAGATAGATAGATAGATAGATAGATAGATAGATAGATAGAATGAATAGATAGGTGGGTATAGAGATAGAACACAGAATCAATCCCAACATAGCAAGCCTATAAAACAGAATAGAACAGTCCCTTTGGGCTTCCCTAACTGCAAATCTTTGTGCAAATCTGTGGAGCAGCTGGTTCCACCCACTAACCTTTGGTTAGCATCCCAATGTGTAATCCATTATGTCACCAGGGCTAGAGAGACAGATTGCAAATGTTTAATAAATGCCAGCAATAAACAGTAAAGTTCGGTAGCGATGCAGAAATGAGAGACAATGTGCTGAAAGAAGGGAAGTTTCTTCAAAAGGGTAGAGCTTTCAGTGGGAAACTGATCCCACCCGTGGATCAGTCAACGTGGGTTCCTGAAAGGGGGACTGGGAATGGAGAGGGCAAGAGACGCAAGAAATGGAGACAAGACAGGACTCTGATCAAGTCTCATTTATTGAGCCAAAAGGCAAGGTTAATATAGGCTAGCAACAGGAAGGGGAGGTACAGCTTATGGAAATGAGGGGTAGGGATAATCAACCAATCATACACATAGCTTCAAAGAAATGGCGGGAAGCAGTTCTCAAACAGGTCCACATGCTAATTAGGTGAACCCATGGATTCAAAGGTTATCTTGCCCGCAAGCCATTACACTACAAAAGGTCAATAAAGAGGTCACTGAGGGATGGGAACAGCATTCAGCCTCCCACAGGAAACATTGAAAGAAGTGAAAAGATGGAGAAAATTTTTTTCTCTTTTGGTAGTTGGTAGACTCTTAAAATCCAAAAGCAACCATCAAGTTTATGATCACAGTTTTAGTGTTCTCTCCAACTTGTTGATTGATTGCACACTTTTCACCTGCACGCTCTAGCAAACAACATGGGCTGAGTTCTAGGAAGGTTTAGACATGGGTTGCTTGTGGAAGGATGTGGTGTTTATGTATAACTAGTGTTTGATGAATCCATTTAACTCACTGGGTTGTCAAGAATATTGTTTGATGGAAATGGCTAGTACCTGTAAAGCGATGATCAAAATGAATTGCTAAAGGTTGATTTGCTGAGTTTCTTTCATTTGTTTTGGGAAAGATTTTCTTTGTATTTTCTGCACCAGCTTAGCAGACACCAGCTAAGACTTCTGATAGTTTGAGGTAAAATATAGCCTGATGTTTCTTTTCAAAACAATGTTCATTTGTCCAAACATATATGATCCCATAGCTTAATGTTTCTAGGGCCTTGTTTCATTTAAATGATTTTTTTTTCTGTTGTGGGAGAAATGTTAAAATTCTAGATGAGAAATTGAGGCAATCTGTAGTAAAAAGGTTTTATAAACTACTCTATTAAGAAAAGCACTTGAAATTTTTAGGCGAGAATTATAAACATGACCAGAAAGGTCTTTTAAGACAATTACAAATTTCACAAAAATTATATGGATTAAGAATCTCTTAAAATTCCATTCCCAAAGATTTCATCAGACTTTAACCTATCCCCCCCCCCTCCCCAGAACAAAAGCAAATTGTAAAAATTGTGTCCTCTCATGGAATTATCCCAATGGCTTCACTTAACTGGATGTAATCACTGACTCTATTTACTGCTGTTGCTTGTTGATATTGTTGTTAGCGCTCTTTAAGTTGACCCCTGAGACATAAAAGCCCCACGTATAATGCGACTGAGCCATGATGCTTCATAAGGTTCTCATAGACGGACTCTTCAGAAATAGATCTCTTCACCTGGAATCTCTGCTGAAACCTGTTCAGCATCATAGCACCATCTAACTAAGGCTCCACTTGACAGAGGAGTGGTGGCTGTGCTTGTGCATTGGTCAGAAATCAACCCCAGATCTCTGGCCTAAAAGACAGCAAGCTAACTCTCCAACAAAGCCACCAGTGAGCCACTACAACCATTGAATGTCTGGGAATTGGGCAGAATTGTGTTTCTGATGGTAGCCTGGAGGTGCATGTGGATATGTCTTTATTCCTCAGACTTATATGTGTTGTGTATAAACGCTTTCTCCGAAAGTGGGTCCTTTGTTGGATTTTGTTTGGGGGTCTTCCTATAGGCTTGAGCAGACAGGGTGAGAAATCATTAGTTTAAAATATACCAGATTTTTTCCTAATTAAAGAGGGGAGGTTAATAAATGAAAGCTTTTCTGTTCTTATCAGGTTGCCAGATGATACTCTTCAGTTTTTTTTTGCATTTGTTTTTCCACTTTCACATCAGGCTTTAGAAAAATTATAGGATGAGCTGAATGTGGTGACCAGCAAGCCATATGCTGCTGCATATTGAATCAGAATTCCAACAGATTTTTTATTTCCTGTTGATTTAGATAGTCTGGAGAGTTACAGATACCATTTAGGAAAATGTTCACATCTCCATTGTTGGACGTCGCAAAGACCGATAAATATGTGGTGTTTATGTTCAGTTACTTGATATTATTAACACTATGACACCAAGATTAAATCCAACAGGTGGTCCTAATCCCCAGCACCTGAATTTCCCAAATTACAGCCTGTCTGCAATGATCGGCTTGCCTCAAAGGGCTGCCAACAGAATTACTGTTGAGAATAAATCACTATGTACTTTTGTTGATAGATCTGCTGCATGTCAAGGCAGTAATCATTGGTGAGCAATATGTGTTGAAGCTTAAAATATTGCTTTTCATTGGCATATTCCCCACATCCTCTTTTAAAATATCAAGTGAAATTATAATTCCAATCTGATGAGATAAATGCTATTCGTAGTCCCTTGCAGTAAAATCAAATGCATTTCATTTTCTATTAGAGACTTTATCTCCATTCCCAACCTCTATCCCCAGATCTTCTCCCCCAATGTTTAACCAACTCCTTCTATCTTGTCATCTGAGGCTTCAGCTACTTTATCTGTATCCTGCTCTTACTCTTTTGCTCAATACTTTGGGAATGAATGAGTGCTAACCAGATCAGTCAGAAGCAAAGTCAAATTTCATGTCTCAGAAAACATTTGTATTTGAGAACGCAATGTAATATATAACCACTATTTTAAAAAAGAAAACAGCAAAAACTCTTCAGGTAGATGAAATCAAGCTGATGGCAGGGGGGAAGCCCCCCTGTCTCTGAGGAGTGGAAAGGACCACCTTGCACTGTCTCCAGTCTAAATCTGGTCTGGGCAGATAAAGTCATGTGCCATCTGTGGACTCTGAAATGAAGCTGTAAACTCACGGAAGAGTCATTGCCACCCGGGCCTTTTCTCAGATGAGTTCTGAAAAGCAGCGTCTAATGCTGAGGAGCTCCCTCTTCCTTTCAGGAGTAGTAGTCCTCTGGGACAGATTGCACTCATGCCACTAGCCTGCATGCCCCGGGTGCTTTCCTCTAGTGATTCAGTCAAAACAAACCTGCTTAGGTGCAGTCGTACTTTTCTGATTGATTGGGAACTGTTCAGCTGGAATGATAAGGCAAGTCATTGCCAAGCGTTGGATGTGTCCATAGAAACTAGGACAAATATTTTCTCTTTAGAAAAGCACATCAATTCCCAAATGAAAGTTTGCACCACTTGTTTCCCCCACTTTATGACATCTGAGTCAGTCAAAGATTTGAATAAGAAATCACATGGCTCTCAAGGAAATTTAGAGTTAATGAGTTTTAAGGGACAAGGTATTATGGAATTAAAATTTGTCACTTGTTACCCACAAAGCATCAATTAATAGGAATAACAAAGTAAATACTTTAACCTGGGCAAAGAGTCAGGATAGCTTAATTGCTTTTCCCAAGAAAATCAGGTTGTAACATATATTAAGCTACTTCATCTTGCTCCATGTTTTTGAGAACCGGGGGTAAGCTTAGGACAACAGCCTGTCTCCATTGACTCCACCCTGGTCCCCCCCTCATGTTCTAGACATGCCCATTCTTAAACATTCATTCTGTCTCTGGATGGGCTTGTGTCACGGATTGAATTTATGTCATGCCATTCCACGTGTCAGCTTGGTTGACTCTATCTCCATGTCTGGGCTACGATTCTCAGTGGTCTGATGGTTCTATAGCAGATATAATTTAACAGTTATATAATGATCAACTTCACATGATTTGATCTACCGTGATCAGCTTTCCACGTATTAAGGGCATTAGGGTGGGATACAATGCCCTCGACTCAGGTCACAGCCCCAATGTAAAGGGGATTTCATTAGATGGTGGCCAACGTCACTTTTTATCTTAACAGAAATGAAAGAGAATCCAGAAAACTGGGTCCTCAGTACCACCAACAAAGAAGAGCTAGAGAGAAGTATGTTTTTAAACCGGGGTTGCCTGTACGACCCAAAGCAGAATGTTGCTTCCATGATTGATGGAGCTCTACAAGGAACACTGGGCTCAGGAGAGACCCTGAAAGCATCTTCTCCCAAGAGCTACCAAAAATCCCTCCCCTAAAACGGGTGCCCTGAATTTGGATTTCTAGCCTCATAAATGGTGAGGAAATAAATTTCTGTTTGTTACAGCCATTCACTTGTGGTATTTCTATTATAGCAACACTAGATAACTAAGACAGTTTGCCACTTTGCCTTCCTGGAAAGCTCTTCCTGTGTTTTTTTTTTCCCACAGCTGGTTTATTCAATTCTTCTCCAATCATCAGGTCACATGTCAGCTTTTTATGGTGTGCACTCTTTAAGTAGCCCCCTCCTGAATAGTTATTCTCCATCATAACATTTTGATTTGTTGATATAACTAACCGATATCTGAAATTGTCTTAGCTGTTGCTTGCTTTTGATCTTCCCGCCTCCCCACTAGGGAAAATAAAATCCCTGTCGCTCTTGTTTGCTAGTTTATCATCAATGTTCCAGAATAGTAGTTGACACTTTTGTGGCACAACAATATGTATTTATTCAAAGAAGGAAGGTGGAAATTGGGGTTAATCTGACCTCCAAACCCTTAGTGTTAAGTCATAGGAACAGTAATGCAGCTTCAGGCCTATCAGGCATGTCTTCACTTTGGAGCAGCAACAAAAACAGAGAAGGCAGGTGGACTCTTATTTAAAACATCGGGATGTTTAGAGCAATGGGGCTTAGGAATTGATAGTTTAACAAACATTTCTTATAATTCTTATGTATATTATAATTTAAAA
The DNA here is from genome assembly GCA_004026705.1 of Nesogale talazaci. Classification (NCBI taxonomy): domain Eukaryota; kingdom Metazoa; phylum Chordata; class Mammalia; order Afrosoricida; family Tenrecidae; genus Nesogale; species Nesogale talazaci. The sequence goes on along the minus strand of PVJH01005287.1, from coordinate 100,610 downwards.
ATCACTGTTTGAAATGTCATAGTCACCACAATTAGAACTGTAGCTTATTCATTTATGTGTTCTTTAACTAAGTCTTCAAATGCCAAACATTAATAAAATTTGGTATTTTGAAGGAGAAAAACACAGTTCCCACCCTCAAAGAACATTTGATCTTATTAGAGAGAAAAGATAAACAGGGAATAGCCTTAAATAACAATTCAGGTTCTGAATAATATGCAAGCAAGGGGTCAATTCCTGTGATCTTTCTCATTCTGTAAAATGAGTTAAATACTATTATTATCTCACACGGGATAAAACTTTCAAACTAATCCTATTTATTTCTTTATTTGCCTCTCTCATGAGCCATATGGATATCCAGTAACTAGTAAGCAATTTGGATATCAAAGCAAATTCAAAGTGAACTGCTTTTAAGTTAAAAATATTAAACCTCGGGCTGAGCCCTGGTGGCATAAGTGGTTGAGTGTGGGACTGCGGTCAGTGAGCTTAGCGGTTCAAATCCAGCGGTGGCTCTCAGAAGCAGTGCTGGGTAGCTCCCACGACCACCAGAGGGCAGTGATGCCAAAAAAAAAAGAAAGTGATGTGAAATGTCACTTTAAAAAAAATTAATCCTCTTTATGATTTCCCATCGGCATGCTAGGTTCATCAATTCTAAAAGGGGGTTCACTTGATTGAGTCATCTTCGTCGTGTATAATGACCATCGTACCCACACAAAGTCTCCTAAGTTGTGGTATAAGGAATGTGAATATAATTGTACTGTCTGCAAAACGGAATATCTATAGTTAGGCCTGTCCTGGAATCCTAGCATCTATTAGAGATACATGTCAGTACCATCCAAGTTCAGGTGGCAGTGCAGTATAATTTCTGTCCTGTATATACTGGGATAAAGAGAGTTTCGATTAAAAAGTCAGATCAAAAAGTCTTTATTGAAAGCCTCCTATGGTACTGTAAGCGTTGGCCTTAGTAGTCACAAGGTTGGATGGTTCAAATCCAGCAGCTGCTTCTCAGCAGGAAGATGCGGA